>JARHVA010004983.1:1287500-1322500 GCA_037957365.1 Torreya grandis
ATTATACTATAGCAAGATAATTCACTTTGAATTGAGCATAAAAGAGAAATAATCAAAAGTTATACGTTTACCTACCAATGAAGCTCCTCTTTTGTCATCATGTAGATTGTGCTTAGATTATGGTTGCTTAGTTGGAGATGAAAAAACACTTGGATAACATATCCCTTAAAAATATTGATAATTATAATGTATGATGTTGATGTGGATGTTCAAAATATAATGATATCTTGAAGACTCTCTTGGATTGATTGTTAATTTGGCATGGTCTCATTAGGCTACCATGACTTATTATAAATGGAGGAGGGACATCCAATTTATAGTTTTTTGAAAATGATATGAATTATTGCATATTATTAAATATTAAGTGATATAATTGAGTCAAAACCCTCTTTTTTTATAAATGGTAAAAAGGGGATTTTGCTAGGGCCCTAACCCTATGACAAAGTGAAACATATAAAAAGTGAGATGGACATAAAGGCTAAACATAAAACAAGCCACCTAGGTTGGTATAAATCCTCATTGAATAAGGGGATTTAGATCATAAACATCAAGGTGTAAGGATGTAAGGATAAATTTGAAGAGGTATGGGAATGATTAGACCTTGTATCTTAACTTGGGATTTGGGTTGATGCAATGACCTGACTATAGATTGATTGATGTGATGATAGATGGGTGATTTGATAATATTTATTTATTTTGGATATTTAGTGCATGTATTTTATTATTATAATTAATAAATTACCTATTATTAGTAGTGATATGATTAATATGGATTTGAATTTGGTGGGATCTATATGGGATGATGGTATATTATGTGATAGGGTGATTAATTATCTAGGGAGGAAATAGTGTGAGTAATTATGTAATGAAATTACTCAAATGTTCAAAATAATGGAATAATATATTAAATATTTAAGATGATAATAATTATATCCAAAAAAATAATTGACAAAATATTAGAATACTTGATAATAATGACAGAACCACTTCAAGGGGAAAATCTACACAATAATGCAATAAGAGTAGAATTAACAATATAATGATAAGAGGCTAACTACTACATCATGTATACACTATAATTATCCATGATTATTATATAGTATGACCATAATAATAACATAGATAAATTTAATAAGATAATATGAAAGGTATGTAAGCCACAAATTAGCCACACATATCCATAAACATACTATAAGTTAAGGGTGTAACATGCCACTTCCCTTAAAAAAACATTGCCTTCAACATTAAATCAACTATATATGATGATGTGGGAAAAATTCATCCTCCCATGTTACATATTCATTATTTATAATCTTCAACTTTATCAAACACTCCTTAAGATATATTGTTCATAGTCTTTTTATACGTATGTGAAGGATCTACTCAGGTTCTAAAATAACTCTACCTTCTTCATGAAATTTAGGTAACTCAGTCTAGGTAGAGAATATCTATCCAATGGCCTTATTAAGGAAATATACAAGAAATACAAGATGTATGCAAGTGGATTTGGGTAGCTCCAACTTGTATTCCATACTACCAATTTTCTCCAAGATCTAATAAGGGCCATAATACTTAGGATAAAGTTTTTTATCTTTTTTATATTATTGAAAAAATATCTACTTATATGCATGAAAGTGCATAAATACCCAATCATCAATATAAAAATGCATCTTATTATGGTGTTGATCATCTTGTTACTTCATTATATTTTGTGTTATTACTAAATTCTCCCTTAAACTAGCTAGTACCTCATGTTGATGTTGAATGTGTTCCTCAACAACTTGAAACTTGGGCTGCACATTCAAAGATGAAGTGATGGATGGGGGTGATAAACATAAAGTGCTAAAAATGGATAAATTTTAGAATATATATGGAAGGAAGTTTTTTACCACCATTCTTCTACTAGTAGCTAATGAACCTAATGCTCTTATTTATTTGATACAAAACAATTAAGATACCCTTCTAGGAATTTGTTGATAACCTCTATTTTCCCATTTGATTAAGGATTATAAGATGAGCTATGAGCCAAATAGGTTCCCAAACATTCAAGATAGTATCACGATCACTTACAATGAGTTTTGAGGTATCATGCAACTTTTAAACTATATTGAGAAAAGCAAAAAATACTATAATAACTAAAAATGGTTGTGATAAGGAACAAAACTGAGCATATTTTATGAGCCTATCCACAACTACATTGATGTAATTTTTACCTTTAGATTTGAGCAACATATAATAAAATCCTTAGAAACCTCCTCACACCACTATCTAGGGATGGATAATGCTTGCAAAATAATTAATGTCTTAATTCTTTCCCCTTTGTTCTATTGACAAACCAAACATTCAACAACAAATTTATATATATCCCCCTTGATTTTGTCCCCAAAAAACTTTCTTGATGTGATGATATGTCTTAAAAAATTCTAAATGCTACCCTATTAGAGATGCATGAAGCTCATGAATGATCTTGTGTTTAAGGATAAAACATTTACATAGGTACAATCTATCCTTATGCCATAATGTATTTAATTTGCACTCTAATTTTATAAAAACACCCAAACTATGTTGAAGATTTTTAATTAGGAACTTTGTATCCCTATCATTCACCCCTTCTGATATTGCTTCTTCTAATTAATCTTCTTACCAAATAGTCATTGTGCATAATGGTACCTCAATTGATAAATTCCTCCTAGAAATTTCATTTGAGACCACATTATATTTACCTTTATTATAGACTAGTTCAAAGTCATAACCCAACATTTTAGTCATCCATTTTTTCTCTTCTAATGAAAAATGTTTATCCAAAAAGTATTTTATACTATCATTATCAGACTTTACCTAAAAGTGTCTACCCATAAAATAATTCTCCATTGCTTGATTTTTGGGTCATTTATGATCTAAAATATTAATTAGGTTGTTTATTTAATTATTTTTTTATCATTGTTTTTATGGGTTGGTTTCACCTATTAGTTGTTTTTCTATAACCAACTCATGTAAGGTATTTAAAAGCTTACATTATGTACAAAAATAAAAAAAAAATTTATATTGAATACAATTTTATTTTTCTTCCTTTGATACCTGGTGCCAATAGTGGTATTAGAGCCTGACAAAAAAAAAAAAGGAGGATTTCAAAATTTTGGTATACTAACTTAGTGCAATGTCACAAACCTATATGATGGCCATTTATGGATTGCATATTTTATGTTCATCTATTCTGATCTTTCTAATTTATTTATTTATTTTTTAAGGAAATTTGGTAACTTGGAATAAATTTTATATATATATATATATATATATATATATATATATATATATATATATATATATATAATTTATTCCAAGTTACCAAATTTCCTTATTGTGGTGACCCATTTTTTATGAAAATATGATGCCAACCAAAATAAAAATAGAGGAGGTGATGCAAAAACTTAGATCCAGAGGATTTTTATTGTGGAAGCAAACTTTAAGTCAGGTAAAGGAATGTAAAGCATCCAACATCCAAGTTTGAAATCAAAGATGGATTTCTTGGCAAAGAAGAGAATTAATTTATAGAGTCATTGAGATTACGCCTGTAGGATCTTAGAAGGATTAATAATCAACCTATCATATATAAAAAAAATTACACATATGTTTATAATACTTGAAACACCCAAAATTTCACCCAAATAACATCCATAAAAATGCTACTATTTTTTTTCTTTTGTGCAACACTAAATCTACACAAGCAAACTCTTCAACCATTAACATAATAATACTAATACATTCATTAACTACCTGCATATTCTAGTCCCATGTCCTCAAAAAAATAAAAATCTAAAGGTGTAAAAACACTCTCAAAGTATGTTATATGTAATGTAGATGCTAACCTTTTATTTCAAAAAATAATTTTAGATGCGACTAAGCTGCATCAACCACACCATAATTAGTGTACAATACTACACTCAAATTCAATACTCGAAGGATAAAAATTTTAGACTACAATAATGAAATGAATACTGAATCACTTCCCAAATGGTATGGAGTATGATATATCAATGTTTTGTTGACACATTATTTTGTCAACTATCACTATAAGCATGATAAAACTGCATAAGCAACCAAAATCCTAATTATCCCAACCTCAATACAATTAAAGTAATACCCATGATTAAAATTTTTAAGGTTAACCACTCATGTCTAAGTGGAATTTTACCAACCACGATACATCCAAACTTAACTAGCTCACCTCACAATCAAGTTACAATTTCGTTAAATCACCTATCAAATGGCAATTTTTTGAATAATTAGGGTTCAGAGTGATTCACTAAAAATAGTTTAAAAATCCAAAAAATTAAAATAGTTTTTTCATATAAATTTAAAGTTAAAATGAATCATTACAAACCTTTGGTTTTACTTATATATATATATATATATATATATATATATATATATATATATATATATATATATATATATATATATATATATATATATATATATATATATATATATATATATATATATGGCAAATTGATTTTGAAATGACTTTATAGGTTGAAAAAGGAATTAGGTGTAGAAAATTGCCAAAAGACTCTAGAAATAGATCCACTAAAAATAACTAAGACATGGTAAGAAAATAATGGTTTTGGATCCTAATTCTTATGATATAATTATATATCCTAAAATTTCTAGTTTTATAAAATATCTAGTTCCATTATTAATTTGAGCCCATTTCTGGAGTGACTTTGCAGACTAAAAATCCATAACAGATTTTTTTTGAATAAATTTAATTTGAAAAAGAGTTATTAAAAACAGTAAATGATCATATTTTAGTTACTCAAAGTTGCCTATGTTAATTTATATATAAGATAAAATGCTACCAACCCCAAAATCTGAGATGCTATCACTTTAAATTTTTTAGGCAAGCTACTTTTGACAAGATTCTCAAAACTAAAATAATTAACAAGTGATTTATTTATACAATTGTCCTTAGAAATGGTTCCATAAAAGAACAAATAGATGAGGTAAATTAATACAAATTAATAAATCATATTTTTTTAGGATAGAACTAGAGGTTTGAAATTTCTATTTATGCCCATTATCCTATTCCTTCAACTTCTAAGGAGATTCCTTCTAATTCTAAAATATTTTTATGATCCAAATCTACCCACTATATCAACTTGATATGATGTGGTCTAATGAATTTCACCACTTTTATATTTTTTGATATCAATAATAATTTAATCATATAATATTATCTTTATTGAGATATTCAAATATTAGAATTATTCGATTATAATATAAGTTAGTTTCTATATTATTTCAAATTTATTTGTTAAACTTCTTTAGATTTTGTTTCAAGACTGACATTAACACTCTCCATGTTTATTTATCATAAATTCATTTCAATGATTAAGGGTGAGTGTCCCATCTTGATTAAATTAGTTAGTGATGCTTTAGTTCATTAATTTCAACCTTGCATCTAAAAACTTATCTTTCTAGGTTGTAAGACAACAAAAGAAACCACTAGTGTATCAAAATTTTCAAGGTTATTAAGACTAATCCAAAGTGAATCAGGCTTATAATGAATATAAAATTCAATTTGTTATAACACAAAAAAAAATTTATTTTTATGATGATATCAATATGAAGTTTTAAAAGATTATACTAATGTTCTATTAAATCATGCCAACACAAGCATAATCTATGATAAAAGTAAAAATTATTACAACTATTCAAAAGCTACATCCTTAATAACCCTGGTTTATAATAATTTTTTTACAATCAATAGATAAATTAATGTCAAAAAACAACTCTATTTACAACACCAATAATAAAAACCATACATAATATCTTAGTATAGCTTTCTCTTGCTCCCTACACTAAAATCATGAAGACACCATCAGAAATTTACCTTTATTTTTTTTCAAAGTATCAGACAAGATAAACAATGTTTACAAGTAAACTATCTACTTTCTATAGTAATATAAATATACAAAAACATTATAAGGATAAGGTAAGTTTTTTTTATCTTAACTATAAAATGCGGTAGTAAATTTGATAATTGTAAGCAAATCAAACATCCTCTAACTTAGTAATAATTTTACCATGATAATTATAATAATATTAAACTCTAAAAATTTGTTAAAACAAAATAAGGTAAAAATATTCTATTATATTATTGTCTAGTCATCTTGGTAAGTCCCCAACATTTAAAGAGTCTTTATAAACTTAAATCTTAATCCCAAACTCATTTTAATCAATGAAATGAAAAATATTGTAATATTAATTTCTCCCAATACTTTTAATAGAATCAAGTGTTTCAAAAGGGATAAAATGATTGAAAAAGTTTTAACATCATTCCCAAAACTCATGCTCATAACTGAGCCACTAAAATCTTCACTTCAAATTTTCAAAATTATAAATGTGAAAATTATAAATGTTTAAAAATGTGTGTGTGTGTGTGTGTCGTGCGTGTGTGTGTGTGTGTGTGTGTGTGTGTGTGTGTGTGTGTGTGTGTGTGTGTGTGTGTGTGTGTGTGTGTGTGTGTGTGTGTGTGTGTGTGTGTGTGTGTGTGTGTGTGTGTGTGTGTGTGTGTGTGTGTGTGTGTGTGTGTGTATACATGTGTGTATAATTTAATATATATTATATCTTGAAATGAACCTATATATACACATTTATATATAAATATATTTTATAATTAACACACACACACACATAAAATCAAAATTTAAATATACCAACATAACTATTTTAATATTGGTTATGTTGAAAGAATTACAAGTTTTATTTATTTATTTTTAATATTAGATTACATTTATTTATTTACTTATTTTTATTTATTTATTTATTTATATTTTTAAAATAAGGCCCTAGATTGTCATGGCTGGTGATGGGGCTGAAGGCTCGACCATGGCCATGGTGCCATGGGCATGGGGAGGGTTAGCTGGTCAACCTCTCCTCACTCCCAACCATGGGAGGGGGTAAGGGTCATCTCAACCCCCCACCCATCACCCAAACATACATACATACATACATACATACATACATGTGTGTGTGTGTGTGTGTCTATATATATGTATATGTATGTATATATGCATGTATATATGTATGTATGTATGTATATATATATATATATGTATGTATGTATGTATGTATGTATGTATGTATGTATCCTTTTTTTTAATAACACATAAAAATTAGCGAACTAATATTATATATATATATATATATATATATTAAGAATAAACAATATATATATACCCCCTTACAAAAAAATTAAGATAAATAATGAACGTATATGTGTGTGTGTGTGTATTTCTTCCAAAAATAAATCCATCTAAGGGTACAATATTTAATATAGACATACACATATATTTATTTATTTATAGAGATAAATCAACCAAAAGGTTGTCAAAATCCTTATCTAAACCCTTAGCCATTTTGATGAAAAAAATGACAACACAACTAGAAAATAAACTTGATTTAAATTAAGATGAAGCTATTCTTCATTATTTATCTTGTCTGTTAATATAAAATAAAAAAAAAAACTAATTTATGAGGGTGAAACCACTTACCTGGTTAAACACATATCTTCTTATTCTTCTTCTTCACTCCTTAGTTGGCTCTCCTAGTAGTAACATCATCAATGGAGACAAGAACTTGGTAAGAGAGATGAAGCTCCAAAAAATGTAATAATGGAGGCAACTATTTGGCAAGAGAAATGAAACTATAAATCCTAAGTTGGTTTGACAATGTTGAATAAATATTTAATTTTAATTTTTATTTTTATTTTATTTTTTATTTGTTTACTATTTTATTTACCACCATCCCAAAATCCCAAAATAATGACTAAGGTTTATCCAAAAAAATGAAGAGTCAAACTTCACTTTTCAAGGGTAGCCATCAACCCACTAAAATAAGAGAGTACCCTCTCTTACATGCCTATGTGACGCATTAAAATAAATAAATTTTAAATTACCTTTCTTGAAAAATACTCCACCAAGTAAGTCAATGCCCATTAACTAGGCTAGAACCTAAGAGGACAACTTGTATAGAATACCTATGGGATATGATCCTAGGATCTCTAGGAAGCCTATAACTGTTCTTAATATAATAAATGTAATTTTTAAAATTTAAAAAATTCATATGATAAATATGAAATTTTTTAATTTAATTAATCTTTTTAAACTTTTGAATAATCATCACTCCATTAATATGTAAAGAGGAAACTACAATTCAAATTATTAATAACCACACAATTGCATTTCTAAAAGTCTTAATTGGTAAGGCAAAAAGGTACTTCATGTGGGTAATTACATAATACCCATATTATAAAATCATCATCCTTAATGCATAAACCATAATAAGAAATGGTATGTTAATTAACCACTCTAAAAAATCCCTAAAATATCGCTATAAGCCACTGATATGCAAAGTTTTATTAAAAAGTTGTCAGTTATGTCATGGTGGTGTCCTAGTGAGTGGATGATGTGCCTTGATAGTATAAGTAACAATGACAAAGTGTCAATGTGCTTGTCCTAATATGCTTGAAGGAGGCTTGGTTGATCTTCAATTTTAGCATGATTAGAGATGTTCAAGGATGAGTATGGAGTATTGAGCATATGCAAGGGGTCCTATAAAATGATTTATATGCTTTGAGTGATTATGTGCATGAGTGGATTTCATCTAGTTGATCATTATTTTTATCTAAACATTTTGGGTCTAGTGGTAGAAAATCTAAGTAGGTAGTTTGCTAACATCATAATTACCACATGTGGATGAGTCAAGGAGAGTTGGTCATATGGTTATGATATTATTAGTCCCTTGTTTCCATTCACTAAATCTAAAGTCATGTGATGAAGTGAATTCAAAGATATGTGGGTGCATTGTTGGGCTCTCAAGCATTTTGATAGTGTTTTCTATGTTCAAATATAATAGAGTATGCATATTGATGATGTCAACATTGACATGCATGGAGGTGTCAAGAGGAAATGGTCATAAGGGTTTGTTTAGTATTATGCCAAGTTGATATGTGATAAATTTTAGGTTTTTTGACAAAACACAATAAAATATATGCAAGTGAAAAGTTGGGCTCCTAAGGAGTTTGACAATGTTTTCCCATACTTAGCTAAATTTGCATGTGGCAAGAAAAATCAAGTAAGCCTATTGATGAAGTTATATTTCACATGTGTGATAGTTTTAGGATAAGTTGATAATATGGGTTTATTTAGTTTTATGCCTAGTTTATTTTAATAAATTTTATATCATGTGATGAAGCACATAAAAATATATGCATGTGCAAAGTTGGCCTTCCAGGCACTTCTTAACATAGTTGGTTCTATGGAAAAAAAAATTGAGTGAGTAGATTAATGGCATTATATCTTGCATGCATGAGGGTTGTAAGAGTAGATTGATATATTTTATATTCTCCTATATGAGGATATAATATGGTCTAAATTTAATATCATGAATCTAAGTACAACAAAATTTATTGAGGTCCAAAGTTGGCCTTCTAGGTAGATTGCAATGGTTCACATACTTAGTTGATTTTTCAAGAGTTAAAGATCAAGACCAATTGAAGATATAATAGTGTGACAGAAATCACACAAGATTGATCTAATGTTTTATGTTGAGTGATATGGTAAGAAGTGAATGATTTCTAATGCTAAGCAGAGGTAAAGGATAAGATCAAATGGTTTGCAAGTATTCATACAGATTGATCTAATGGTGTGAGTGGAGTCAAAGTGGTCAAAGTGATAGTAATTTAATGATTTTAAAGGTTAATATCCTTAAAATAATATATATGGTGATTATTTTATCTAATCAATGAGGACATGAGATAAGAGTAGAGTGTTCAAGGTTTAACTGTGATTGTTTGAATTCAAATATTTGAGTTTAACAAAGGGAAAAACTATTGATCTATAATTTGGCCATATATTTTGATCCAAGACAAATTTAACCATGAATTAAAAATAAAATTTGTATAGGGATTCAAGGAACTTCAAAAAATATGAATTTTAAGGTCTAATTACTAGTATAGTCAAAGTTATTGAGCTCTAAAGTTGACTGTGTGTTCATTCATGCTCTATAAGTAACCTAATAAAGGTAATTAAGATGTTCACGATGGTATTTAAATATTTTGAGATGATATAGATATTTTGGAGTGTTGTATACTACATTAATATGATCTATGTATGTTATGAATGTTTTACCAATCATATATAGTATTAAAAAAGGTTTAGAAGTCAACTGTCTATTCGCTCATGGTGACTATGTGCATAGAATGTTGTTTAAACAAATTATGCTTAAGAAAAAGGGTACTGTGATGATTTTTGGCACTTAAGGAGGACCTGTATATCATGTAGCATGGGTAAATTAGTTATAAAGTGTTCATGTGTTCTTATTCTACTTGAATAAGTGTCAAAGATGTGAATGGGTCATCATAGGACCTAAAAGTGACTTAAGCTTATTAGAAAAAGAGTTGTGCTTAAGTGTGGCCCATATTAAATGCCTTAAGGTTAAAGGCATGTATTGTGGCCATCAAGTAAATATTTTGGACTTGATATTTCATGAATTATCTATATATAGTGAAACAAAATATGATGGTTTTTAGACTTGAGAAGGCGTGTGTGTGTGAGTGTTAAGGAGTGAAGAAGTAGAGTGCCTAATAGATGAGTTGAGGAGAAGAATATTTTTTTGAATGTGTGTCTGACTTTTAGGTCATATTATTCATGACATAATAGTTATCTTGTAGTTTGAGGATATGCAAAGATGTCTGAGTGTGCATATGAGGATAGTTTGAGTGAAGAAGGGGAGAGATTGTGGCATGTGTACGTGAGAGGCCTATATGAGATAGAAAGGGAGATTGTGTAGAGGTTAGATAATTAGAGATACTCATCATGTGTTAAAGAGATTAGTTCTAAGATGGAGCTGTTCTCTTCAAAGGAGGGTTTAAAGGACTTGATCTTCCTTAGGGGTAGTTTTTATTTGTGAAACAAGTGTTTCAATAAAGGCCTTTGGTCAAGAGGATTGGATCAAGGTTTTTTGGTCTAAAGGAGTTGACTAGTCTCTTGTTTGTAATCTCTTATAGGATAATTATTCCATGTGTTGCAGGTTTGAAAGTGGGTTTTATTCCCCATGAGGTTTTCCCATAGGAACTATGTGTTTGATCTTGTGTATGCATTGAATGAATGAGATCTCTTGTTAATGTTTCTTGATCATGTTGATATATGTTTATTGTTTAATAGTTTTCAAGGATTGGAATTGAAATTAAAATATCTAGACTCAATAATTTACCCCCCAATGATTGTACCTTTAACAAGTTAGACTAGACAAATAACTAAACCCAAATGATCACTAAAATGAGTATATATATTTCACATAAATTTTGATTATTTACTTAAGAATAAAGTTGTAAAAATTAAAATAAGGGTGAGGTTAGTAGAACCTTTATTTTATTTGTGATCTAGGATCTATAAAGTTATAGATACTCCTCTTTGGCTTGGGAGGAATGACTTGCATATAAGAAATCTCTAAATAAATGTTTGATTAGTTAGATAGTAGGGTGGATTGCCTAGAAAACTAGATCTAATAAGTACAATATTCCTTAGAGGCTATCAATCCACACTTTTAAATAATCAAGTTCTAAAAATGAAAGATAAATTGCTTGCATAAATAACAAAAGATAATAAAATCAAATACAAGTGCTTAAAAGAAATGAATTTGACTAATTATAGCAATAAATGATTGAATATTAATGACAAATAAATTAGATAGGATTTAAAAAATGGGGTGATGTTATATGCTTAGGTAAAAGGTCAAAAAGTGAGATTTTGATAGGGTTTGAGAGGTGAAATGAGCTTGCTATTAAAATTTTCACATAGTGATTGTCAGTCATTGGGTAAGACCATCGATGTTTGGGTAGCCATCAGTGGTGATGGACAAGCCATTAATAGTTAGGGTGACCATTTGTGGTTATTGTGGGTTGTGGTCTAGGTAAAGGTAGGTTTGGTTGGAAAGTTTGCTGAGAGATTTTAGGAGGTGGGTTTAGGCTAGATGTTGGTTTTGAGGTAGAAACAAAGGAATTACTTAACTCATTTTCATGAAGAATATTGAGGTGGGTGGTTTGAAAACCCATTATGGATCCTAGAGCAAATTTTGATAGAGTGTTGGTGTCTTGGATATGATTGATGAATTGTAACACTTTGGATCTCTAGCCTAGTTTCTAGAAGAATAACTAAAAAAGAAGTTCCAATATAAGAAGCTCTAATAATTTCTAATTATCTTTGATGATTATTGTTTCTGATTCTTCCCCATTTTCACCTCCTCATCCTCTCTTTTTATAAAAGGAAGGGAGAGATGGAACAATAGGTTCAATAAGAGGTCTAATAGGGTATCTAAATTTATCTTTAGCTTGCATTGATTTTGTACACAGTTCATATAAGCTAAATATAAAAAATTAATCTATAGTTAGTGATGGATTTTAACTATGTAGGAGATTAAAACTTGACCATCAGTAGTCAAGCATAACCATCAATGGTTAGGGTGACCATTAGTGGTCAATAGGTCAAAGGTTAAGTTAGCCAAAGTTATCTTGTCTTAGGTTTGTGATCAGAAGGTTGTGAAGTGGTCCTTAAGGGGTCCCAAGGTGGTCTAAGGTTCATTTAAACATCTAGAACTATGGTGTGTAGTTTTATAGTGTCTACATTGACCCTTTTTTGTTATGAAATTTATATCAGTAAGTTGAAAAATAAAAATGGATTATGGGTAAAATGTTAGGTTCCCTTGAACATGGGAGTAGGTGATCCCCCTCAAACTAGGAAGTGATGAGGTAAAATGTTATCAGGTATAAGTTTGATAAGTGGGTAAGTTGGTGACAAAGTTAGTGTTGGGCACTAAAGTGCACACATGCCAATAAAATGTGACTAAGTGCAATAGATAAGATTGCACATTAACTAAGTTGCTATGGTTGGTAAAAATAAGGTCAACACTAGAAGGATAAGTGACAAGTGGACCATATGACCACATTTAAGTATGGTGGTTGGGTTACACTTGTAAACGTAAGTCTCCTAGGAAAGGTTAGTGTTTTCATAGGTATCCAAGGTAAGAAGTGATCCCAAGAAGACATAATTGATTGGTTGTGTGCAAAATGTAGTGCAAGTTCAAATTTGTTCAAGATGGAAATTTAGTCGATATGGTCAAAAGGAGCAAAGTAAGGTCATCAAAAAACATGTGAAAGTTGGGCTAGAATGACCCATGTTGAGGTTAATATCATTAGTTGTGGTTTTTGGAGAAGGTTGTCTCCAGTGGTTTGGTAGTCGATTTATTTTGTGATGAAAGTGTGTTTGGAAAATTATGGGTGGTAGGGAAAATCCCAAAAATGTTGACCATTAATGATCAAGTTCAACCATTGACGGTCACCTTGACTACCAATGGTTATATGTCATCCCTAAAATGGTGAAGACAAAATAGCCACTGAGGGTTTATTTAGTCATTTACAATTTAGAACCTTGATGACTACTCCCTGACTTGAGAGAGAAAATCTGATAATGGTTTGGTAGTGTTGGTTCAGGGATTGAGTAGGGTATTTGTTGAGTTAACCAAGTGATTGAGGATGTAGAGGGGACAAGGGAGAGCATGAGGTTAGGTAGTGTCTCCTAGGGTACATCCATGATGGTGATAGATAAATGAGGTAGGATTTATCATTGATTTGGTAGATTGAGACTTGAATTCATTTATTTTTGTTGTTATTTGTTTGATTGTGCATGTGGTTGACCTAGGGCTAGATTTAGGGTTTTGTTTTGGTTGTTTTTGGGTGAGAATCAGGTATTAAATAATATATGTGAGTAGGTACTTGATGTTAGGGTGGGTATGTAGGTTTTGTTTTTGTTATATTATGAGAGAGTTTAGTCAAGCCCTAAGGCTTGAGGATCATCGATAGTCACTACATAGTGATAGTTAGTGGTCACTATTAATTGGTGATGGTAAATAGGCAACCTCCCAATGGTCATCATGGTGACCATTGAAGGTCAACCACCTAATAATTTATGGTAGATGGTTGATTAGTGATGGTTCCAAAAAATAACTATCATTAGTCAACCTTCAAAAATTGCCAATTGGGAATTTGTTAAAAAGGTGGGATAAATTTTTAATTGAAAGGTTTAGGTAATGGATAAGGGTTTAGTTTGGAGGGTAGTTATGAAAGGTCAAGGGGTTATGGTTATGGTTAGTGGTCAAGATAAATGATATAGGTAAATAAGGTTGAATGATGGGGTAGAGTAATGATAAGAGGGTTTAATGATGTTATTTAGGTTAGTGGGTATGGGTGTAGTGAAGGTAGCTAGAGGATAACATGAAAGAAATGATTAGATTGGTAGGTGTGATTAGGTGAGTAATAGGTAAATTAGGTGAATAGGTATTAGGTAATAGTGAATGTTTTTGGTGAAGGTTTATAGGTGAAGGGTGTAGTTTGTGGAGTGTAGATTAAAGGTTAAAGTTAAGATTTTGGTTGGATGTTTTAGGTAGTGGTTGAGGGTAGTAGTTAATGGTTTAAGTCAGTGGTTTAGGGTAGGGTTAATGATGTAGATAAGATAAGTAAAATAGTTGATAATATAAGCATGTCTTGTGTATAGGTTAGATAAGGTAAAGTTATTGTTAATGAGGTGAGTAGTTTAAAATAGGGGGTAGGGGTAAGTGGTAAAATTTATAGGCAAAATATGTCAAATTAGGTGAACAAGGCACTATTTTCAAACCTTGTAGGCATAGGTGAAGATAAAAATGAGAGATTAGGTGCACCAAATATTAGATGAGGTACAATGAGGGATAAATAATGCTAATTGGGAACATATGGAGGATGTGGGCCTTGGAGGCATGAGGTACTACCAACATGTACCTAAAAATGTGATGATATTAGTGGCACTAATCAAGAGATAGGATCCTACCACTAAAACCTTCTTCCTTCTTATAGGTGAGATGATCATTTTCCCTAAGGATATCTAAAAGATCATGTAGCTACCTATATAGGGTGAGTTGATCTACCATATTGAGGGTGAGGAGAGAGATGGGCAGATGGACCTCTTATATAGAGATGACCATGAGTATACAAGGTGGCGCTCAGAGGGTTTCCACTACACACCATTATATCATAGGGATAGGGATGTGAGGTAGTTATTTACTATGATTATGATATTGATCACGTGTTATGTATTACCAAATTTTAGTAGTGGGAGGTTCCCTTACTTGTTGTTGGGGGTACTAGTTGACATGTGGTTAGGTCACATAGTGTTTGCATGGGCTCCTATGTTATTACTTAAAATTTATTGAGAGATTTGGGGATTCCATGCCCATAAGAGATATGGGATAAGTGTCAATTTTTTTCTCCATTTATGGGCCTACAAGCACATCTAGGTACTGAGACTTATGGGGATATCATGGGATGGTTTTGTTTAGATGGATTTTAGGGTTGTATATATGAGGCAAAACGGTAATTATGCCCTATCAAGACTAGGAGGAGGGGCACATGACATAGACTATTACATGTACTAACTAGATGCCTTGGTTGTGAGAGATGTGATTTGGAGACTATATGTTAGGTTGATAGGATGGGCACACTATGCAAGACATAACCTATCACTTCAAAGCTATAAATGGATTTATGATAGGTGAAATCATGAGATAGAGCTTATTATATTTGATATGGTGTGAAAATAGTTTGGACTCATTCATAATATACTCGAGATGTTGTTAAGGTATAGGAGGGAGGATGCATAGTTTCTACTACCTGCTCCATGGCTAATTTATGAGTTCATTGATAAGGAGTTTTTACTAGAAAGGATTGATGTGGATGATGTAGGTGTCATAGATATCTAGTTTATATGGTACCATGCAAATTATGATGCTATGATTTTTGGAGGTGATGATGGTAGTTGGTAGGACATGGATGTTGATGTAGGGGTAGGTGGTCAATAGGCAGGAGTGGGTAGTTTAGATGTACATGTAATAATCATTAAGAGGCACCAAGCATGAGTGGCACTAGTAATGACATAGGAGTCCCTAGTAGAATTCACATAGGAGAGGGATGTAGCATAAGGTTAGGTGTATTCTCTTATAGGAGAGAGAGATTAGGATAGGTCTCAACTAGCCATGGTGATATAGGAGAGATATTCTATCTAGTAGGTAGGAGGAGTACCAATCGCTGTGGGACCACTAAGGACTATCTCGATGTAGAGATATGTAATGATAGTAGAGGAGATATGCTATTATGAGGCCTTGGTCTTTAGGCATCTATCAAATGAGCCCTAATGGGGTAAGTACAAAGCTAGGATCACAAGAGGTGATAATACTATGACACTAAGTCAGTGGGCCACCTCTATAGGAGGATAAGTAGGTGTAAGAGGGCAGGCTCTAGGAGGTAGTGGTGCTCTAAGGGATTATATTTTTATGATCCATTGTACATTTGATGTAGTATATGACTTTTATACTATCTTGTGAGCATATGTAGTGATGTGTATACATATTTTGAGAGATATGTACTTATTTGTAAATATGATCATCATGTTAATTATGATCTCATGATTTATAGATGTGATTATTATATATCATTTGTGGTTCATTATTATGATTTCTATGTTTCTTATTTATGATTTGATATGATGGTTAATGTGGACTCACCTAGCTAAGCATGTGATGTGATGGCTACTTAATTTATGCACATGACATCATTTGATATTTGATGGATATTTTTAATGATATGATGATGCTTATGATTTGTTGGACATGGATATGATGTTTTGTGATTATTTTTATGGTTATGGTTTATGTATCATATTTATATGGATGTGATAAGTGATAGGATGATGGTGATGACGATGTTATGATGATGTTTATGATATGGTTATGTGATGATGATGATGTTTGTGGATTCAATAATTTTATGATGATTATATTTATTGTGCATAGTTGGAGATGATTTTAATTTATGATGTGATGAAATATGTTTAAGATATGGTTACATGATGATGATGTTTATTATTGAATATTATGATGATAGTGATGATTATGTTCGTGCTTAACTTTAATGAATTTATGCTTCCTCATCTAGATTTAGACATGTGGTGGATATGTGTGAATGACTCATTTATTGTTGATGTATGATTAAATTATGGTAGATATGATAGATGGTTTAGGTGTTGTGATTTATCACTAGATGATGTTTATTTTAGGAGATGTTTAATTCATTAAAATGTTTTTATGGTTAAAAAAATTTAAACAAATAAGGTAAAAACACATGGTTAAATGCATTTATTTTGATGAAGGTGTTATAATATTAAAACACATAGATTAGGTTGGATAATGAAACTAAATATGAGAAAATAAAGATAAGACAATAAAAAGACAAATGTCTTAATGAACGTATCAGCTAGTATGAGAAAATAAGAAGGTATAATGCTTCTTATTTGGCAAGGACTAAAACAAACTGAAGTTGGATTGCCTTATGAGCATAAACCCTTAAAATGCATCACATTATCATTTTTTAGTTGGTTAAAAAGGTGTCTTAATTACATAATGTCAAGTAAGATCAAAATACCTTGCTTATTAAGTGTATAAAGGGGAGGGGGATGAAAATGGAACCTTCTTGGGAGACTATCTTACCTCATCTATATGTCACCAAAGAGCTAATATAAACAAGTCCATGTCATATAAGGTGTAGACTAATCGATGTGAGAAGTATAATTATGGATTCCAAAATTAAGTTTACATTTTTTTATTTTTGATAATGGGTCTTTTTCTATTTTATTATTGCTTGGAGGGACAAGGGAAGTTGATCGATGTTGGAATCTTCCAAGAGATTGCTACACTTTGAAAAATGCTTTACTCAACCATCCTTTAAGGGAGTGGTATAAGTTTGTGAGCTCTATTTTAGGCTTTTGATACCTATCCTTTTAGGGAGTAGTCCACCTTATATTAAGTAATTTTGATATGTGTTGGTAGATATCCATCAAGGGAGCAATCTGTGAATACTATAAATGACCCCTAATTGCTTTTTGTTTGATTTTTGATTTTGATGACATAAAATTTCATATATAGGCTTAAAGGTTCACCTGTATGAAGGAAAAACTAAAGCAAAAAAGGTTAATGGTGGGTGAAAGAGGTTTTAAATGATGACAACCATGAGAATATATCTTATAAGGGGATGGAAAGTACCATGAAGATCATGCCATGGGTAGAGCCATGGGTACCCATGTTCAAGATTAGGTGAAGACTATAATAGATAATCACATGATACAACTTTAATATGTTATCCATAAAAGAAGGATATGAATATGGGTGAAAATAAGGGATGAGATTAAGTTAGACAAAAAGTGAGTTCGATCCTATTTAACAAAATAAAATATGTAGATGTGAAGCATTGAGGGGTTTAGGTTCCAGTTTTCATTCAAGAGAAGATAATCAGTAAAATCTCGATCCATACTTTTGCATTATGATATAAGGTCTAAGCCAATTGAAAGAAAAATTTCCCTACTTATTTTATCTATAGTGGTGACATGTTGATTTTACTTTAGGATGAGGTATCTAATATTGAATTTTCACACTTTAAGGTGTTTGTTATAAGTGCACTTGATTCATTCTTGATAGACATGAAGATGAGTGAGTGCTACTAAATGACATTCATTAAGTAGCTCATGTTGGGATAAATATTCTTGATGATAATCAATATTAGAAATGAGATCTTGTAGGGATATGTGAAGAGAGGGAATTTGGCCTTCAAGAGGTAAGACAACCTCTACTCCAAAAACTAGAGAGAAAGTGGTAGCACCCATAGGGGTTTAAATGCTAGTAAAATAGGCCCATAAGGTGATGGGGATGTGTAAATGCCAATCCCAAATAGATGCATTAAACATTTTATTTAGCATATTATTAAGAGTCTTGTTATAGGCTTCTACCTATCCATTAGCTTATGGATGATAGAGCAATGAAAAAATTGATACCAAATGCAACATAAAGACCTTGGACTTGTTTGTTTTTGAAATGTTTTCCATTATCGATGATAATTTTATGAGGGACACCAAAATGACAAATGATGTGATGGTTGATAAAGTAAATAATATTTTCAACTTTGGTTGAGATGAGAAGAATAACCTCTACCCATTTGGTCAAATATTCTATTGTAGTGATGATAGAATGATGTTGTTGTGAAGAATGAGGGTTAATTTCTCCAAGGAAATCTAGATCCCATTGTAAGAAAGGATAGATATCCTTGGATAATTGAATACTATAGGTAGGTGCATGATGTAAATTAATGTGTTGTTGACATTTGATACACTTTTTCACATAATCACAACAATATTGGCTAAGGGTGGGCCAATAATAACCAAGATGAAGGATGCATTTAGTGTCAATGAGGCCACTAAAGTGTCCCCCATAGATCCCATCATGTGTTTATTTGATATCATGAGAGGATTTGTGACTACATAGGTAACAAAAGAGGATACCATAAAATCCATGTTTATAAATAATTCCAGCTAGTATGGTATAACATGAGGTGTTTTGAATAAATGATTTTTGGGCATTCTTGGAAAGATCATAATGAATGATGGCAAGGTTGAGATAGTCAAAGGTTTGTTGATACCAAAGGTCAGGTTGGGTCTCCTCTACATTGAATATGGTGCAAGAGTCTGAATTGAGATAAGAGGGTTGGGTAAGTTGATGGATAATGGTAGATAGCTTAGAATCAAAGGGTGTAGATGGGATTTGGGAAGTTAGGGAAGCCATTGTATCGACAAACTTGTTCATATATCATGGAGTAATTTGTATATAGTAGTGTTCAAATGATGCTAAGAGTACATCAAATAATTATTTATAATATTGAAAAACATCATTTTTTCATTGATAAGAGCCATTGATTTAATTAACCATGAGTTGAGAGTCATCAAAAATGTTGATTGTTTTGACTTCTAAGGTTAATGAAATTTGAAGACCTATCACTAGGGCTTTGTACTCAACCATATTGTTGGTATATTCTAAATCTTGCTTGAAATATAAAGGAAGAGGTTTACCATGAAGGGGGATAAGGATGATGCTAGCTCCCCCACCACATTAACACTTTGATCCATCAAGAATATGGTCACTTGATAGGTGAAGTTTGTTTGAGAGAGCGTTGTGATGGACTCATTTAGAAACTCAAAAAAAGGAGGCCAATTATCTACTAATGGTGCTTCAACCAATTGGTTAGTAATGACTTATCCTTTAATTAAATTTTATTGAAGGAACTCAAGGTCCAACTCAGCTAAAATAATTATCTTCTTGTCCATACATTGGTTTTGGTATGGCTTGGAGTACATATACTTGAGTGGATTGGTATTGGTTATGACATAGGTCTTGTGGTTGAGAAGGTAGTGGTGAAGTTTGGTGTCCACAAAGACTAAGGCTAAGAAAAATTTATTGATATGGATGTACTAAGTCTCATACTCTACAAGTGTATGTTTAATGTATTAAATGACTTACTCTTTATGATACTCATCTTGATGAGACAACATTTCCCTGAAAGAGTGGTTGATGGTGGAGATATAAAGGTAAAAAGGTTGATCTTCCTTAGGAGGAATGAGGATAAGTGGAGACAAAAGGTACTCTTTAAGTGAATCAAAGGAATTTTGATAGTTATTATTCCACTTAAAATATACTTTCTTATTCAAAAGGTGATGGAAAGATTAACACCAATATGAGAGCTAAGAGATAAAGTGATAAATGGATTAGAGCTTCCCCTACAAGCTATAGATTTATTTGAGGTGGGTGGGAGGAGGCATGTTCAGGATTGATTTTATTTTAGCAAGATCAAATTTGATTCCTTGAAGGGAGATGATGAAACCAAGGATCTTTCCTGATAAGACCCCAAAAATACACTTCTTTGGGTTAAGGTAGACATGGTAATGGATGATTCATTGAAAGATAATCTTAAGAATGACTAAATGATCTTTACAACATTTGGATTTCCAAAGAAGGTCATTGACATAGTCTTTTATGATTTTGTGAATAAGGTCATGGAAGATGTAGGTCATATCACATTGGTAGGTTAAACTAGTGTTCTTCAATCCAAAAGGCATGACCCTATAGTATAAATCTCCACATGGGGAGATAAAGGTAGTTTTGTGTTGATCTTCATGGGAAATTAAGATCTGATTGTAGCCCAAGAATCTATCCATAATAGATAACATCTCATGATTGACTATAAGGTCAATAAGCTGGTCAATGTTTGGTAAAGGAAAGTCATATTTTGGGCAACTAAGGTTAAGGTCATGAAATTCTACATAAATGTGAAGTCCCCCTATGGCTTTGGTGATAGGTATAACATTAGAGACCCATTGAGGATAATCAATGGGTTGAATGAAATTTATAGATAGGAGATGTTGAAGCTCTTCTTTGACATGAAGGGCTATGTGAGGGTACATTCATCAAATTTTATACCTAAAAGGTTTGTCATCATGGTTGGTGACTATGTTATGGGTAGTGATAGAGGGGTTGATTCTTGGTATATCACTATAAGACTAAGCAAATGATATGTTATGGTTATGCAAGAAAGAGAGGAAGTCTTGAAGCTCCTTAGAATATAGTGATTGGCTGATTTTGACAATGTGTGGGTTATCCAAAGTCCCCAAGTTGATATCCATGGTATATTTATTCAACATGGTTGAGGTCTCAAGAGGAAGAGATTTATGGATAGAAGAATCATCTACACATAGATAGGATATAATGGAATAATTATCATGATACCAAATGGTATTAATGGTAAGAGAGTCTTCCAATACCATTTCAAGATGGGCTAGAAGAATGGTGATGGTCATCCCATCCTTTTGATAAGTCAAGGGTCCAATGCTAATCATGTTGATGAAAAAATGTTAGGGGGGATGATGTCAAAATATTTAGTTATTGATGGTGGAGTGGAAGGTGAGGATGGGCTCTCCTCATACATGATGGTAAAGGGATGTGGGTTGGTTTGATTTTTAGGTGGTGTGAAATTGAGGCCATGCTTTTCATGAGGTTTTTGGGTTTTGATTTGCAGTAATTCATATAACTTGCATTCATATTAGCCTTGACCAAATCCTTTCCAAGCACACATATAAAGGTATATCTTGGCAAACTCTAGTTTATCTAGATAGGAGAAACTGGAGGTAAATGATCAAGGTGAGAAAGAGATGGCAAAATTGTCAATAGGTTTATCAAGTCCCCCATAGATGAAATTGGTTTGATAATTTGAAGGCATGAAAGGAATAATAGATCCAATATTGGGGTCATATCCAAGTTGTTGGTCAATATTCCCATACTCTTGAGGGGTAGAAAGGGTGTCTAGTGTCAAAAGGTGATACTCCCCCAATAAAAGGTACTAGAAGGTTGATTCCATAAGGTTCACTATGGGCATTTAGACAGAAGGGAAGGATGAACTAGAAGATGATTCATTAGTAGGGGAAGGTGGGGATTCATATTTTACTGATGAAGGCTTGTTGGATGTAGGAAGGAGAATGCCATTAGGTTGGTACATCATGTTGCATGATGTAAAAAGACTTGGGTCAGCTTGTATGGTAACAACTTGACCTTCATGTTCAAATTTGATACATAAGTGTATGGTAGATGACACAAAACCCATGTAATAAATCCAAAGGTATCCTAGCAAAATGTTGTACTAAAACTCACCTTCTACTATGTAGAATATTTCAGGAAGCATGCAGGGTCCTAGGTGAATGTGAAGGACAATAGTTCCTAAAGTTATGGCCATGGTATCATTGAATGACAAAAGCATTAGTTAGGTTTCTGACATAATGTTTTTAGGTAATTTGATTTAGTTGTATGCATATGAGGAGATGATATTGATGCTATCTCCCCCATAAATCATAACCCTCTTGATGTAGGTTTTGTTGATGTATATAGTAATGAAGAGGGGATGATATGGATCATCTAGATGGATGGAGGGTATTTCTAAATCCTTGAAGGTAACAAGGTTGGAAAGTTGAAGAGATCTAACAAAGGATATTAGAGGTTGTGAGTCTTTTGGTTAGACCTATATGGATTATAAAGCCTCTATCATCACTTGGTAGTGATGGGGTGAGGTATTGATCAGTTCATAAAAACTCATCTTCACTAGTGTTTGGTGAAGCTATTTCAAAACTACTCATTGGATTGATTAAAATAGGTTGGATTGAGAGGGACCCAAGATGGACACCTTAGGTTTGGTTAAAGGTAAATGTGATTTGTGTTATCTAAGTAATTGGGTGTTAGAAGAGGGATATGTCCATGGAATGGACACCTTTGATTTTTCATTATCCTTTAGTTGACATTATGATAATGTGATGACATGGATGGTGTGGATTTGTGAAAGAGTCAGGATAAAGAGCTGCTTCAATTTTTCTTCACTCTGAGATGAGAGTGGGGGAGTAGGTAAGTGTTAGTTATTGGCTCCTAGATTTTGGGTTAGTGGTAGGACCATAGTAGGTTCATACTATAATAAGTCATCCTCATGATACAACCAATAGGATTATACTTGGAGATATTTATAGTTCTTAGTATCATTCCCAGCTATTCTATGATATGAGCATACTAATTTGTCATTATACTAAGATGGTTTAGGACTATGTGGGTCAAATGGTCTAATAGGTGGAAAGGTTAAGCAAGATGCTTTTTAATAACCTCTATAGGATGGTTGAGTAAGACATAGGAAAATGTGGAAAATGTGTAGAGGTCTTAGGTTAGGTAGTTGAGGTGGAAGCCCTTTTAGGAGTGGGTTTTATGGTAAGAGATTTGGGTGGAGTGTTATTTTTGGATGGTTTTGGTATGTATTGCTTAGATGTAAAAGTTGTTGAGGTATATTCCTAAGAAGTAGATGGCTTAGTTATAGAAGGTTTGGTGAAAGTAGGTGAGGATGAAACTAGGATGATGGTGAACCAAAAGTGGTGGTTGAATTTGGATTTTGTTTGGGAAGGTTGGTTTCCTTACTAAGGTAGAAGGGTGAGGTGTCAAAATAGAAGGTAAAGTGGAAAGGGAAGGCAAAGTTTTTATTTATGGAATCTTGGGTGGTTTTACCTTCTTTTTTTGTCTTGGTTTGGGGTTTCTTTGATAGGTTTGGTGAAATTAAGTCCAATTTCAATAGGGGGTGAGTAAGGTTATATATAGGGAGTATGCGAAGTTTTTTGGTGGGCTTGATTGGAATGTAGGGGGTAACTTGGTTATTTTAGGTAAAGTCAATTTAGATGGTTTGGTTATGGTCTGATTAGTAGAGGCTTCTAAAGGTTTGGTTAGGGTAATGGTCAGTTTAATAGTGGAAATAGAAGGTAGGGATGATAGTGGCGTGGTTTGAGGCTCTTACTTGGTTGGATAAAGAAGCCCAAGATGGTGTCAAAATGTGGCATGATTTATGTTAGGTTGAGATAAGTAATCTAAGTTTTGAAGTAGGTCTAGGGAAGGGATTATAGATGGGTTTGATCTTTTTTATACTAAGATCAAAGGTTAAACCCATGGGTAGAGAGAGAAGTGGTTACCTCATCATTTTCATCAATCAAAGGATCCAAGGTTTGGGAAGATGAGTCTCCTATGTGAGAGGTAGCTAGAGTTATCACTTCATTAGGGATGCTTTTTAAAGGAAGAGTGGATTTTTGTATGATGGAAGAGAAGGATATAGTGGTAATGGATATATCTTTTGGTATGTCTTCCAAAGGAGAGGTCAGTGGATCATGTACCTCGATGAGTAGGGAAAGGGGAATAGTAATTTATTTGGACTTGTTTTTTGAAGGAATGGAAAGTGACTCCACTACCTCAATAAGTAGATGGGAAGGAAAGGTAGTTTTATCAATGGTTTCCTTAATAATGAGTTGACTAATAACTACATTAATGGTATTGACTTTGTGGTTGTGAGAGAATTTTGATCTATTATTTTAATTATTTGTGGTAGGGGCATGGTTAGGAAATGGCTATCTAAATATGTCAAGTGATTGATTTGGGGGTACATTGGGGTTATCCAAAACAAGTTCCCCCTTATTAATGAGATTTTGGACAATGTTATTAAAGGTATTGCACCTACTAACATCATGTCCAATGACATGGTGGAAGGTGCATAATTCATTATCCTTATTCTAACCTGGTATAGGATGAGAGGAATCAAATTGATGTGGAGGTTTAATCGGTGGAAGTTATATGATATTGATTTCAAAAACTTCTCTAGGATCAAAGCATATGACTCCCCTAGTGGAGTAAATTCCTTTTAGTTTATATGGTTTGGGATTTTAGTGTTTTGATTGGTGGAACTAGAAGAGTTGGGTTGGTTAATAATGGGTGGAGGGGTGGGTTTAAAGACAACTGCATTCATGGTTCCTTTTTTTCTAGATTTAGTGTTGGTTTTATTGTTAGGTTAGGAGGGAGTCTCATTTTATTTAAAGGTTGACTTATTGTTTCTCAATTCAACTTCTCCTCATCAATGGATTTGTTCTCTAATTTTCGTGCCATGGTAGAAAAAATCCTCATAAAAAGCCTTGAATCTTTGAACTCATAAAGTAGAGGGATTAATGTAGGATGATAAAGGTATAGAGAAGGAGAGCATCATCATAAGTGATAAAATAACAAGAATGCCTAAATGATCTTAGATGTTGTTGAGGGTCTTCCTTTTTATAAAATTTTGAAAATTTTAGAATTTCCCATTGAGGAAGATAAGGTCAAATGGGGGTAGATGAATGGATTCGTTCATTATACATTTAGTCATAAGATAAGAGGTTATGGTCACTATAGATAGATGACTCCAAAGTAGTCATTTTTTCCATTAACATTTTAACAAGGTCTATTTGTGATTATGCACCCCCATAGTTATAGGGTAAATTATGTTGGGTTTGTATAGGTGTAACATATGGATAGCTTGTGGGGGGTTGAAAAGCTAACACATATTGGTATGTGGACATGGGTGGTTGGGATGATGCCACATGTACATACATGGAAATAGGTGGTTGGGTGGAAGGTAGAGGCACATACCCTTATGGGTTAGGGATGTATATTGGGTTTGGTGAAATGGGAACCTATTGAGGGATTAATGTAGGTTGGGTAGGAGGTATGGTTAGATTGGTATAAAAAGGATAGGTGGAACTTTTGTACTGATGGGTGGAAGGATAGAAGGTATGGGGACCACCAAACTCTTGAATGGGGTGGATTTTGGTAGATTGGGAATAAGAAGAAGGGTGGTGACACTAGTAGAGGGAACTCCCATGGAAAACAAAGTGTTGGTTCCAAAAGGTTAGGTTGTTCCTATACAAGAAGGGTTATTTGTTGGGGTGGAAGGTGTTTGGGTGTTGGTTGGTTAAGTGGGTTATTTTTGGATGGTGGTATCAATGGGATTATTGATAGAAGATTATACCTAGGTGAATAAAGGTTGGATGGAAATGGTGGAAATAGAACTATTACCCATAAGGTGGTATGACATGCCATAGGACAATTCAATAGGTAGAACTAAAGCAAGGGTATAATGAGATATGGTGTTAAGGTAATGTTGGAGGGATATGAGGTTGTTATCTAGAAAGGTGGTGAAATTTGCATCACCTTGGGAAACCATTTGAGGGATGTTATAACTTCTATAAGGATGGGGAGAAATCTCTAAATTTGATATGTACTCCTTGGATAATGGAGAAGAAGAAGATAAATGATTAGGAGGTGGATCTTGATTTGCTTGGTTTCATAGTTGTTGCCTAGTTAGAACTATGTAGATAAGGAAAAGAGGAAGATAAAAGCAATCTCACAACTTAAAAAAAGAGAAGACAAGAAAAAGTCAAGGAAACAAAACACACACTAAAACACATTAAATCATAAGGTTATTTTTAGTCTTTCTTGTGGCTTATGCCTTAAGCTTTAAGAATTGTGTGACTCAACTTGGATTGTAGAGTGGATACTATAAAATAAGTATATGGTTGGTTTTAGGTTGTGTTTAGGATCTCAAAGGGATATGTATTGGATATTAGTATGTGGATTGATATTGGGGCCTACCCCCTCACTTCACACACCCCAATGATAAGGGTGTCATATGCTTATCCAAGATATACTAATTACCAGAGATTATACTCAGCTAATGAACTAAGTTGGTTCTCTCCTTGGTGATGAAATCCAAGTAGGATAGATGGGAAACGTGACTAATAAGTGATGAAATCCCAATCGAGCCTTATGTCAATATTTTTATGCTTGATTAAGTGTAAGTAGTTTGGTCTTATGTGTGTGATAAGAGTGAATCTATGATTAATTCACTTGATTAATTAAGCTATGTGAGATAAAATAAGTAATAAAATAATGGATGTATTCAATTTTAAGCCTAAAATGAAAATTTTATTTTGTTGTATGAGTAAAAAGACAATAATAAGAAGCAACTAAATGCAACTATGAACCCAAGAAAAGACTCAAGGGTCCCACCCAGCATGCCAGAATGTTTCACGTAAATTTTGTTTATTTAATTAATAAGAAAGTTGTATAAATTAAAATAAGGGTGAGGTTAATATAACCTAGATTTGGTTTGCACTCTATGATCTAGATGGGTGCAAATACTCCTCTTTGGCTTAGGAGGAATAACCTGCAGATAAGAAAGCACTAAAAAAATGGTTGATTTGTTAGATAGTAGGTTGGATTACCTATTAAGATGGATCAATGAAGTGAAAGCTTCCTTGGAGGCTATCAATCCAAACATTTAAAAAATCAAGTTCTAAACATGAAAGATAAATTACTTGCATAAATAATAGAAGATACAAAAATTAAATATAAGAAGTACTTGAAATAGATGAATTTAACTAATCATAGAAATAAATGATTAAATATTAATGAAAAATAAATTATATTAGGTTTAGAAAATGGGGTGGTATTCTATGCTTAGGTAGAAGGTCAAAAATTGAGATTTGGTTAGGGTTTGATAGGTGAAATTAGCTTACTATTTAAATTGTCACACAGTGACCGTCGGTGGTTGGGTAATACCATCAATGGTTGGGGTGATCGTCAGTGGTTGGGTAAAACATAGTTAGTTATGGATAGACCATAGGTGGCTAGGGTGACCATTGGTGGTTATAGTGGGTTTTGGTTTGGGTAAAGGTAAGTCTAGTTGGGAAGGTTGTTGAGTGATTTTGGGAGGTGGGTTTAGGATAGATGTTGGTTGTGATGAAGAAACAAAGGAATCAATTATTGAAAATAGATACTTAACTCATTTTCATGAATAATGTCAAGGTAGGTGGTTTGAAAACCTATTGTGGAGCATGGATTAAATTATTGTAGAGTGTTAGTGTCTTGGATGTGATTGATGAATTGCAACACTTTGACTCTCTAACCTAGTTGTTGGAATGAGACTTGCTAAAGAAGTTATTATATGAGAAGATTTGATAATCATTGATTTTATCTAATGATTATTGTTCTTTATTCTCCCCCATTTTCACCACCTCCTCCTCTCTTTTTATATAAAGAAGGGACAGATGAAATAATAGGTTCAATAAGAGTTTTAATAAGGTGTCAAAATTTAGCTTTAACATGCATTGATTTTGAACACAAATCAGACAAGCTAAATATAAAAAGTAAGGTGTAGTTAGTGATAGAGTTTAACTATTTAGGTAGTTAAAAAATAACCATTGATGGTTGACCCTAACCATCAGTGATTAGGGTTACCATGGTCAAAGGTTAAGTTTTTCAAAGTCAATTAGCTAGCTTGATGTAGGTTTACAGTTAAAAGTTTGTGAAATGGTCCTTAAGGGGTCCCAAGGTGGTTTAAGGGTTAGTTTGACATATAAAACCATGGTGAATAGTTTTATAATGTCTATAATATTAATATAAGTGTCATTCCATGGCTTAACTATACTAAGTAATGCTAAACAATATTAACCAATATTGATAACTACTATTTGTCACAAACCAACTGGTATCACAAAATAATTTTGTCCATATTTGAAGTTATATATGCTTGAAGTATCAAATTTTTGTATGACCATAATAAGAACTTAGTGATATCCCCTAGTAAACATACCAAATTATAGTCAAGTGTTTAACCATGGTAACATACTATACTACCAAGAATTCTAAACAACACTAAGAAAAATTGTTGTATTGAGTCATACTATCCAATTGAATCAGGCTGTCTCCCTATACTAGCTAAATCAAGAATATCATGTGCCCATATGAACATGAATAGCCTCTAGAATGAAAAACTATGAACCAAAGTCATTCTAATGTAAGTCATGCTATCATACATATCTAACATCTACCCACTAAAACCTAAAATCCTCTGATATAATTATGAGAGATCAAGTAACCATCTAATGTGTAAAAAATATTGAGAAAGAATTTTGATTGCTAATCATGATGATATTACACTAATAAGATAAATATTCATCTATGGCAATGACCTTTTGAGAATAACTAAATAATACTAAAACATATTAGAACATAATGAATAATATTGGCAAGGCTGAGATTCAATATATAGTACCATATAAAACACATGAATAAATGCACCAACTTGTAATGTTAAACCAATTTGAACCATTTTGAACCATAAATAACATACTGGGTCCCAACATCCATCATCATCATAATAAAATAATACCAATACTGAAATAAGTAAGATATCAATTTGATTTATCATATAAACTCCTTAGACCTCCCAAAAGAATCATATCTCCATTCAATGAACACACACACACACACACACACACACACACACACACACACACACACACACACACACACACACACCACATCTGGTGGGGTGGGAAAGATGGTATCATGAACTCGCATGACCAGTTCCCATCATGACCCACTAGCTGTATTCCAAGCTACTTTTATTCCACCATACCATACCATTGACATAATAATTATGCACATTATAAACACATGTGAAACCAATACCAATAATCATCCAAAATAAATTTTAAAATTAAACCAATCATGTAAAAATAAAATAAATTAAAAAAAGAGACCAAGTGGCCTTAAAAGAGAAATATCAATCATAGAAGAAATATCAACAATAATTTCAATGATCAATTACTTAAAATTTTCAAAAATAAGAAAATAGTATTAGTTTCAAGTCAAATTAAAATAAATCATTCAAATAAATTAAAATAAATTCAAAAAAACATAGTGAAAGTAGATGACACCATAATCACTATGTGACTTAAAAAGTCACCCAAGGGGAGAAGGAATAAGGTAAGAGGTCATAGGGTTGTCCACTACCCATCATAGAGAATCAAACTATGTTATTAGGATTAATAAATTGGTCCACCTACCATTACCAATATGAAAATAATCCACTAACCATTTAGAGAATCTAACTACGTTATTGTCTAGGGTGTGGTCCATCATAAAAACCAACTAGTAAAAATATAGAAAAAAACTCTACACATGCCATCCCAATGTCGTATCATCACTAAATGATACTATACTAGCTCACATATCTGACTATCATGTAACCAAACTGCTATCAAATAACATTACCTATAAAGAATAACCATGTTAAAATATAAAAAAAAATTGTATCAGTCCAATTGATGCCACAATGTCATCCCTGATGGCTTTTAAACACACACACACACACACACACACACACACACACACACACACACACACACACACACAGATATATATATATATATATATATATATATATATATATATATATATATATATACATATATATATATACACAATTTTAGTTATAATCTCACGAGGAATACCTAAGATTCTTTGTGTATGGTAATACAATGTTCCAATATAACATGTAGAAATTTCATTTGTTATCCATCAACAACCATCACTGAAGAGACTAAATAAACAACCCATATCATAAAAAGTACTAAAGTATCTAATGACATTTGACCATAATAATCCAAGATTGCAACTGACTGATATAGATGAAGGAGAATAGCAACTATCAACTCCCACACATAGAATCCCAATGCCATATAAATACCAATGCAAGCATACTCGATCATATATCTAATTATAATTCTCTCAAGTATCATATGTCATTAGGAATATCATTGTCAAACATAGTTTACTAAAGTTCTATCGAGTGAAAACTATATGTATGTTTGAGTGCTAACCACTAAAAATTGCTATCTATATTAAATACTAGAAGTATCAATATGGTCTAAGCAATCAAAACTAAGATAAAATGGTACATCAATTTCACTACTCATCAATCCATACTCTAAATGACCAAGATTTAACCATTCTTAACTAGGTTGTTATAAGATGAAGAAAATAGGGTTCTACAAACCCTGACACATGCATCAAACATGGTACTACATGCTACTAAAATTTACATGTGTTAACATATAACAAACTATAAAAAATATTATATAGTTAATGAAAATTATAAGGGTCACCTAAAAAGGTCATCATCCATAAATTTTTTAGAAAACACAATCAATGCTAACTATATGCTCTACGCAGCTAGCGTAAATACCACCAAATCAAGGTGTACTCATATCAAGAGCATGTTTAACAAAGGGGAGGTGCAAACACTTAAGGTTACCACTACCTAAATTTCTATAATAAATTCTCTTTCATCAATGCTATTAACACTCATAGACCACATAAATAACCAGGTGTCACTACTAAATATTTAAACTACTCTTAAATAAGCATTCCATTAAATGTATAAATGTGTAATAGACTTATCATCACCACCTTTATTTTAACATCTTAAGGCTATTTATGGGTTTGAAATTGGTTAATTAGTATAAATTCAATCTTGGATCTAATAAATAATCATTTTAATTACATTTACTATAGCCTCAAGATTAATCTACGTAATATACATGTCGTAAAAATCTTGTAAATCTCATTAATTTACTTATACATACTTTCAATCACTATATTCATTAAAGACATACAGCACTTCTTCATCACTAAATAAAATTATCGTCACCAAACCACATGGGCAATATCATAGTTTTATACCTTAAATCAACAACATATCATATTATTGTTCAATAAATATACTTAAAATTAAGTTAATGGAAGGTGAATCTATTATCATCACCAAACCATGTGGGCAATATCATAGTTTTATACCTAAAATCGACAATATATAATATTATTATTCAATAAATATATTTAAAATTAATTTAATGGAAGGTAAATGTTACAAACTATAACTTTGACATCCAGGGGAAAAATAGTCTAATCTAGCATGCACACAATCAATTCTTTACCAAAGGTAGACAATGAGTTTAGATGTTGAAAACCAAAGTAGATACATCTAAGAAGGTTTTATATTCTTACTTATATTCAAATAAGAGTATATACAAACAAAATTTATTATGGAAATGTATTCAAAACATATCGATATCTTATAGAAAACAAATCTTCTAGACCACCTCTAAAATAATGTCAGTCAAAAATACTAGAATACTAAGGAAGTGTATAAAGATAAAAATACCATTTAAGTACATGTATAAGAAATACATAATTATATACACAATTAAAACACAATTCTATATAAATGAATATATATCATACAATAAATATTATACAAAATGCTAACATGAAGTATAGACATGCCAATGAAGTCATCTATTCAAAATTCAAGTAAATTAACCAAAGCACAAATGACATGGTCACATAGCTCAATTAACGATCTCAATTTATTTTGAGTAAAAATAAACATAAATATTTTAATGATAAGTTTCACAACTTCATCATAAATAACAAATATAATTTGATATAACTTACATTAATCTAGACTCTGATACCAAAATTTAATTCCCAAAATCTCACCCAACTTTCACCCATAAAAACAATACTATTTTTTTCTTTTGTGCAATAGTAACTCCACATAATAAAACACTTCAGCCATTAACACAATAATAATAATGCACACATTAAGTAAATGCATATTATAATCCCACATCCCCAAGCAAAGTCAACCTTAAAGGTGTAAATACACTCTTAAGGCATGTTATATGCAACATATATGTTTACCTTCTATTTCAGAACAACAAAATGCATAAAGGCATTCAACAAGCTAAATGTGACTAAGTTGTGTCAACTACACTAAAACCAATTTACAATACTAAAATAAAATTTGATACTCAATGAATACAAATTATATCATATACTAATGAAATCAATACTAAAGATCATCCCAAATGGTATGGAGTGTGATTCGTCAATGGTTTGTTGACACATTATTTCTAAAACTACCATTGTAAGCATGATAAACTTATGTAAGAAACTGAAATCCTAATTATCATAACCTCAATACAATCACCTTAATACCCATGAATAAATTATTAAATTTTAACCATTTATGTTTAAGTGTAATTTACCCAGCTATGGTGTATCCAGACTTAACTAGCTCACCTCACGATCAAGTTACAATTTCATTAAATCACCTATGAAATGATGATGGATAAAATACCCCCAAAAAATGAAAAGTATTTATGGAAGTTATTTTTTATTATATTAATAAAATTATATTACTAGGAACCTAAAAAAATCTCTAACAATTTAAATGCTATAAAAACTCAGCATTCTAAATATGTTTTAATGCAGAAAACTATTTAGCTAAATAATTTTCTAAATAAAAAAGGTTCAAAATTGATTCACTAAAAATAATAAAAATGTCCAAAAATATTAAAATAGAGTTCATGTATAAATTTAAATTTAAAATTAATAATTATCAACCTATGTATTTACTCAAAGACTCTTATAGCTATTTTTGGCAAATTGATTTTGAAATGACTTTGTAGGCTAAAAAAGGAATTAGGTGTAGAAAATTACCAAAAGCCTCTATAAATAGGTCCACCAAAAATTATCAGGATGGGGTATGAAAATAATGGTTGAATATATTAATTATCATGAAATAAGTCTAGATCCTAATTTTTTTAGTTTCGTAAAATCTCTAGTTCTATTAATTTGAGTCTATTTCTAGAGCGATTTCGTAGACTAAAAATCAACACAATTTTTTTTTTGAATAAATTTAATTTGGAAAAGAGTAATTAAAAATAGTAAATGATCATGTTTTGGTTACTTCAAGTTTCCTATGTTAATTTAAACATAATAGGAAATTATATCAACCCCCAGATCTGAGATGCTATCACTTTAACTTCTTTAGGCAGGGTGTTTCCAATGGGATTCTAAAAATTAAAATAATAAACATGTGATTAATTTATACAATTGTCCCTAGAAATAGTTTCAGCAAAGAATGAGATAGATTGATACAAGTTGATAAATCATATTCTATTAGGATAAAACTAGAGGTTTCAAATTTACATTTATGCCCGTTATCCCATTCTTTCAACTTCTAAGGAGATTCCTTCTAATTCTAAAATAGTTTTATGATCCAAATATACCCATTTTATCAAATTGATATGATGTGGTCTCAAAAATTTCATCACTTTTATATTTGTAAATATCAATAAAAAATTAATCATACAGTATTATATTTCCTAAGATATTAAAATATAAGACTTATTCAATTATAAGATAGGTATAGTTTCTATATTATTTCAAATTTATTTGTTAAGCTTGTTTAGATTTTGTTTCAAGACTAACATTAACACCCTCCACATTTATTTATAGCAAATTCATTCCAATTATTAAGGGCGAGTATTCCATCTTGATTAAATTATAAGTGATATTATAGTTTGTTAATTTCAACATTGCATCTAAAAACTTATCTTTCTAGGTTGTAATACACCAAAATAAACCTCTAGTGTGTCAAAATTTTCAAGGATACTAAGACTAATCCAAACTAAATTAGGGTTATAAAGAATAAAAAACTCAACTTTTTATAGCATAAGAAGCTTTATTTTTATGATGATATCAATATGAATTATTACAAGATTTTATTAATGTTCTACCTAATTGTGTCAACACAAACATAATATATGATAATAGTAAAATTTATTACAACTATTCAAGATCTATATCCTCAATAACTCTGGGTTATAATTTTTTTTTCAAAATCACTGGATAAATCAATTTCAAACAATAACTCTATTTACAACACAAATAATAACAACAATACATTATAT
>JARHVA010004983.1:1327500-1367681 GCA_037957365.1 Torreya grandis
TTTAGTGGTTCTTTCAATGATTCAACTTCTTCTAGATCTCGTTAACATATGAAAGATCCCAAATATCTCAAGTGTGGAAGTATTATATATCTTATAGATGTATGTCCTTCTCAATAACCTCACCCTCCACACAAAAAGAGAGATGAATCTAATTATGTGGATCATTCTAGTGTGAAATACTCTAGTTAATCTAATTATTCAAGTTATTCTAACACTTCCTCTAATCAAGAGGAATCTTGTATGGCTGAGGTTTATGTTTTAGATAGATCTGATAGTCTATTTTAAGTTATCAATGATTCACCCATCTTGTGTGAGATATTAGGCTCAAGATCAGGATCTATTGTAGTAGAATTTTTTTGGCTTGTGTTTTTTATTTATTATAGTTTTTGATTTATATACCTGATATTCATGACATGGAGAAAACATGATTATTTTATTGTATTTCTCTTGTTCCACAAATTCTCACCTCTCACTTGATAGGAAGAGAAGATATAACTTAGGTAGGATTATATCTATCTTTTATGATGTAGGAGTAGACATGGGTTGATAACACCTTAAATGTTGAGTAAAGGTCATCAACATTTGTTGGACATCAGGGAAATATGGCATATATAGTATAGGTTGGTCACTTTGTCAAGATTTTGGGTAGATCGTTATGTGGATTTATGTAGTTGGACATAATTTGATCATGTTATACTACAATATGGTATGATTATCATAGGGTATGAGTAGGCCTTGATCATGTTCATTAGCCTTTGATGTCACAACTCATAGGCCAGGCTTCTGTATGGAGTGACATCAATTTTGGTTAGTATTAGGATGTATAATATACCACCTTAAATTGCTTTAGATTTTATTTGATGATTTTAGAGTCATTTATCTATTTATTTAATCTTTCATACCCCATTGGATCAAGGGGGAGTTTATTAGGTCATCTATGATCCATAATATTAATTAGGTTATTTATTTAATTATTTTGTTATCTTTGTTTTTACAGGTTGATTGCACCCATTAGTTGGTTTTATATAAACAACTCATGTAATATACTTACAAGCTTAAATTATGTACAAAAATAAAACAAGATTTATATTGAATACAATTTTGTTTTAATTCCTCTACCTAGTTCCAACATTAACTGAATGAAGAATATTCATCATCTCTTTCTCATAGATTGGTTTGATTTTTTTTTAACCTTGAGTTGAAAAATATCTAATGAAATGGTTATTACTTATTACATGAGTTCTACTCCCATGCCATATCTTTATGCATCACATTCAACAACATATGTTTTATAAAAATCAAGGGTCACTAAAACTGGAGTGGTTCACATAGCCTCTTTCAAATTCTCAAATACCTTAGTAGCTAGTTCAATCTAATGGAAGGAATATTTATTTTATAAGGTTATGAGTGGATATTTTATGCTACCATAAAGTTTTACAAGTCTGTGATAGTACCTTATTAGCCCCAAAAAACCATAAAATTTATTTAGTGTCTTTGACACCTTCCAATCCATTGTAGCTTTGATCTTCTTAGGGTCAACTTTGAATCCTTCACAATATGACTCAAGTAATCCACCTCATGTATTCCAAAATCAAATTTTGAAGGTTTTGCATAAAGATAATGTTGTTCCAGAACTAATAGTAACTATTTACATGCTTCAAATGTTCTTCCCAAGTTTTGTTTTAGATTAGGATGTCATAAAAAAACACCAACACAAGCTTCCTTAAAAGGCCTAAAAACATCATTATTTGAACTCTAAAATGTATATGGTGAATTTATGAGACCAAAAGGCCTGACCTTAAACTTATATTGGCCTTCATGAGTTTTAAAATATGTTTTATAAATATCTTAGTATTTGATTTTATTTTGAAGATACCTTGAATTAAGATCTAATTTGGTCAAATTAATAACACCATCCAATTCATATACAAAACTATCAATGATTAGAATAGGGAACTTATATTTGATGGTGTACTTATTGAGTTCTCTATAGTTAGGACACATTTTCCAAGTGTTATCCTTATTCCTCACCATGACCATTAGGGAAGAATATTAACTATTTGTCAAATAATACCTACCTCTAGCATCTCATGAACTATTTTTAAATTTCACTTTTATGAGCATATGGATACCTATATGGTTTGATGTTTGATGTTGTGCTACCTAGATTCAGTCTTATAGAATGATCATATTTCTTTGCTAGGTGGTAGGCCTTTTGGCATTGTACCAAAAACTATTGGATGCCATCAATAATCATTTTTAAATAAGGATGTGTAGACACATGTGTTGGATAAACATCTAAAGAAAAAAATAGTGATTCAAATCATTTCACCCCCTTTTTAAAAATATTTGTCATTTGATGTGAAATAACCAATTGGGGAGACTTTTTCGGTAATCCTTGTGGTTCAGATGTCCAACCTTCAGAATGAAAGTGCATGAATAGTTCATATAAATTCTTATATATTATTCCCAAATCTATGATCAATTATACTCCCAAAATAATGTCATCCACACCCATGGGAATAAAAAACATAGTATAATTAAGTAGGTAGTATAATTCCCATGACAATATTAATATTATGGAATTTTCCATAATAGTTGACTATGCCATAATTTACAATCATGACTTAAAATTCTGGAGTTGGATAAATAAAATAGTTTAAATGAGTAAGAAAATTAATATTGATTAAGTTGTGTGTAATTATTGAATCAATCAACACTATCACCTTATATTTCATGAGGAAACCCACCACCTAAAGAGTTTGAAGAATACTTATACCTAAAAGGGCATGATAGGAGATAGTAGGGTGAGAATATTTAGATTCTTCCTCCAATTTTTCCATACCCTCACATGTGAAATCATCATCATATTCATATTCATTGGCACCTTAAATATAAAAAAAAATCTTTTCAACACATTTATGTCCTTTACTCCACTTGCTATCACAACCAAAACATAACCATTTGGAACACTTCTCTTCAATTTCTTGAGGGGTCAATCTTGTAGGTTGCAGAAATGGTGGTGCTCTAAAATTATGTTTGTGACCATGAGTGAAATCCCTTCTTTTGAATATTTATTTTTACTCTAAATAGTACATTATTTTTATGGATTTATAAATAGTCAATGGATTAAAAAAACAAACCTCAATTGGATACTATCCTTGATCACCCTAAGAATAGTCTAGTCAAATTATTCTCAATGATGTCATCCACTTGCAAGGATAAATTATAGAATTGATATATATATATAATAATTAATTGTACCAATTTGTCATAACTTTATTAACTAGCTAAATTATTTTTTGAATATGTTATTGTGATAGTTATCTATATCTCCTAAGTAAACACCAACTTGGCAACATGAGTGTTTTTTTAATTTTTAGCACACAACCACCTATAGAAAATGAACTACTTAGGTTCCAAATAGAGAGATTCCATGATAATATTTTATGCACATGGATTATGATGTGGATGAAATATTTTTTCTATTTTATTTATCCAAGTGAGTGGATCCCTACCATTAAACTTGCACACTTCAAATTTTGGTGTCATGTGCTTCAAACTAGTATTAGAGTTGTGATTATTTTGAGTGGGTGAAGTTGATTCGAGTAGTGGAGGATTATTTTTATAAGATGAGATATAATAGATTTAAAATGATCAATCATCATTGAAAATTAATCCTTCATAGAATTCATTTCCATTTTACTACATAAAAATTATCCTTAACATGATTTGAATATCTGACTAGTTTTTTTGAAACTCCTTAGAAACTAATAGATATTAAGTAATGGACTCCATGTCATATTTGTGTGTATTTTTAGGGTGTATTTACCTTTCATGATTTTTTGATTGTTTAGACCAACCATGAATAAATATTAGGATGGAGGGTTTTGAGAATAAAAAAATGTACCCATAGATTATACATTGTGATCATCTCACTAAGATGAATCTAATGACTAATAATTTTTAAAAGGGTATATTTTTTTTATAGAATTAAAAAAATAATTTGAATAATAATATAGTGGTAAAAAAAATTAAATTCTTCTCAAATTACAAGTTATGTTTTTTCAATCCTTCAACTCTTCAGATAACCACAACACTAGATATAAAAAAAGAACACTATAGAAACTGGCCCAAACTGATGCTCTGATAACACTTTTAATGAAATTACTTAGATTTTAATATTAATGGAGTAATATATTTAAGAATTAATATAAAAATAATAATATCCACAACAATAATTGACAAAATAATAGAATACTTAATAATAATGACTAAACCAATTTGAGAGGGTAACCTATACAATAATACAATAAGAGTATAATTCATAATATGAAGATAAAATACTAATAATTACCTCCTATGTATACTCTACTTAGACATGGTTATCCCATAGGTTGACTATACTAAGAATATAGAAAAATGTAATAAGATAATATGAAAGGATTGTAAGCCACAAGTTGGCCACACATATCCTTAGACATACTATAGGTTAAGAACATAACAAGTTAAGATAGGATGTGATGATTAGGATTATAGATGCAATGATAATAAAATTATGGTTGAGTGATGTTAAGGCGGATTAATAGATAAATTAGGGATGAATAATGGTGTCAAGAATAATGTCAAAAGTGTTGAAAATGGAGGTGTCATAAGTAGAATGTGCAAATTGGAGTGTTTACAAATAAATGTATTTTATGTCTTATTAAATTACTATATATATTATTTTACTTTCCTAGGTTTATTTAATTCTTGCTAAATTTATAGATTATGTGATGTTTAAGATTATCATTAAAATCATAGTTTATGACCTAGTTTAGGTCGTATTTACTTAGATTAACAATATAATAAATGATTTCAAATTTATGTTTTTTTGTGTAATTTATTTACTATCATATATCTAGGTTACCTTTTGTATACACCTAATATCGATTGCTTCATTATTGTTGACTAATATTTTTATTAGTTGACACTAATTATAGTTAACCTATTTTATTCCTCTAATTTATCCTATTTCTATCCATTCATTTAATATCTCCTTCTATTCTCCTACATTCACGTACCTTATTTATCCCATTCCTTCATTAATTCTACCCTAATCCTTGTTATCCAAAAATAATCCTAGTTATCCATTATATGGGAATTTTAAATTCCCATAACACCACCTAAACACCTACTAACCTACACCCTAGCCTTTCTTACATCCCTAGTCCCTAAATCACCTTCCTAATCCCTATCTAACCCCCACCTAATCCTAAATTATACCTAAAATAATGGAGAAGTCTCTAGAAGTGGAGAAGCTCATCCAAGTCTCTAAACTAGAGACTTTTAAATAATTTTAAATTCTCTAAAATCTCCATCCATTATCCTATAAAATACATGCCTAGGCAATGACAAACTAACTAGAATTCCCATAACATCATCATGGCAATCTAATCCTTCAACAAACATTATCATACCCAATCCATGCCAAATTAGCCATTTAATAAAAAAATCAAACATCCAAAAAACATGCCATTATATTACCAAAAATCTAAGTCTAGTATGATATCACAAATCCATTAGAGCATCTTAGAAGGAGGTGATATGAAGCAAGGAATTTCATAAGGTCTATATCATTCTAGTTTGTTTCATGAATCCTTCTTAATAGGTAGTTTATGTTTAGAGTTTGAATTAGCTTGTTTAATTCATAGTGTGATCAAAATATTACTACATTATAGTGACCACGGTGGGACCTTGCTCCTAATTAATCAATTTTACTTTTTATTTATGTTTTTACGAGCCTACAACATCAACTGGATCAAGAAAATATCTAAATTTTTGAAATATTGCATGTATAGGTTGCAGTCATGACATTTCATTGGTAGTCATGATATTATCTAGGTCAATAGTGATAGTCATCATAAGTAGTGATATTATGTTAAACATCCCCTTAACTTCTAATTGTCTACTTGACTACATAGGTTTTTTGCCCTTCAATAATACCATGACTTGATAGCCATGATATTGATGGGCTAGTCATGATATTGTCAATTTGAGTCATGATTTTGTTAATCACTAATGGTTTATTCTATAAGTCCTATCATTTGGCAAAGCTGTGACTTTCCCAATCATGATTTTGTCCTAATAATCATGGTATTATGATCATAATTCATGGTATTATTAGTCTACACAAAATTGCTAATGGTTGATCTTTATCTTTTAATTTACAAGATTTATGCTAACATTCTATTATTTTATTGAGGACTCTATCATTATATATTCTACCATTTAATATTCTAGGGGTTTTGGATTTAACATCCATATTTTTAAACTAACCCCAATTTTGTATCAAAGTTTTGTCTAGTCTCTATGTGGTCTGTGTGCTTTGGTAGGGTCAATATGAAGTATAAGATAGGAGGAGTGAACTAGAGACAAAGACAAAACCTATAAACCCCTTTTCCTATCCTATCACAGAACCATAGATCACACCATTTCTATAGATATGATCTTACACTTAGGATTCACAATATTGCACTTCTAGTCATGTTCTTATGATTTATCAAATTTCTCAAATTTTGTTTGATCTTACAAGGTAGTTTTAGGACTGAATATAATTGAAATTACTTGTTTAAAATCCTAAATTATGTGCATTTTAATTGATAAATATCCCATTTAATCAAAACTTTGCATAACATCATAAAGTCAGTCTTTAGTCCATCAAAATCATCTATAAATAATCATTTTTTCATTTAAATCAATCTATCATAACTTATATAGGAAATCTATCTATGTAATAAATCTAAATCTAGAAGTTTTGTCATATGTAACAATAACCCAACGCACGATTTGCTAACAACCATGATTTTGTAGTCCCCAGTCACAGTTTTGTAGTTTATCACAAAACCATAACTTTTAAATTATAGTGAATAGTGATATTATCTATTTTGGTCATGATATTGTCCAACTAACCATGGTTTTATAGTAAATATCATTGTCATCTCCTAGATACAATATTTTAACTCATAGGTAGTGATATTGTCCCACTAGTTGTGGTTTTGCATGTGTAGTTGTGATTTCACAATAAAATTTTGTATTTGATTGTCTTTTTAGAGTGTTTTTTTCATGATTTTTGAGTCATTTCAAGCTTCTCGCAATGCCCAAATTACCTTTCATAGCAATGGGATCCACCCCTCAACCCTACTCTATACCATGATAGGGAGCATGCTAGGGATGATACCCCTTGACCCCACTGGGGGCTGTCGCACCCAGACCCTTGCATCTTGTCCTACTCACCCCAAAGAAATTATAAAGCCAAACCATAATTTTTTAGGGTGTTTTATTAAGGAATATTTTATTAACATATTTTTTTAGGGGTAGATCTATTTAATATTTTATCCAACTAACATTATATTTTTATAGCTTAAATTTGGGGTATAACATTTTGTTTTATAGGTTACCTTTTTTGAGTTCCACCTAAAGTATTAATTATGTGATTATCAGCCACCTGTCAAAGAATCCATTTGGTACTTTAAAAATAAAATTTTGATTATCTATTTTATCTTGTATATATCATCTTTTTATGAAAAATTATTTCATGTATATACTTGTGTATGTGTGTAAATAATCATTGTATCATGCCCCTCACACAGTTAATTAATCATATCATGTGTTTTGCTTGTTTATCAAACCCCCCTCTTGGATAACACATGAGGTGGAATTGATCCCCATGCACGGGCTTAGTTTATAGGCATTAATTTTGTGGATTTAATCACCACATGATAACAAAATTCTATTTTCTAATGGAGTATAAAAATCAAGGACAACTATTGTTAGGCTAAGCGGTTGAACCCATACAGTTCATCCATGAAAGGGAAGAGTTAAATCTCTAAACCAAGAATTAGATAACATATTATATAAAATTGGGCCCCATCATACCTTCATGTGTATCAGGGATACCCCTAGAGATCCAATTCATCCTAGCATATGACCTTTTGGTTATAACATGTGTACCACTATATGAGTCAATATTAACTCCAAAGTAGCCATCAAGTACAAGTGGGGTTAAGAGGGTTCAGTTTATACCAAAATGGGTCAATAAACTATAACCTCACCTATGAAACCATTGTATGGTGAGGGCATCAGGTTACACACCCTTTAGTTTATTAATCATAGGTTGTGGTTTGCTTTCTTGGGTGTGTGTTGTGTTAGTCCTGTGTTGTTTGTGAGCTGAGTTAGCCTTCACCCAAACCCATACACACATATACAGGTTTTTAAAAAAATCATCTTGTACATCCTATCATCTTGTATATTCTTGCATCATCATCCTACCATCTTGTATATCATTTTTATCCTCTTCTTGTACTTCTTTTTTATTATCTCATTTTATATCTTAGCATAGTAATTCTCACATAGCCTAGTCACACCTTGTCCTAAGACCACCTCACCTTGATTTGTCTAAACTTGACCTAGTCTTATCCACCTTTTGTTCCAACATAGTCATAATCATTCCCATCCTAGTCTAACCACACCCATTTATCATTGGTCTCATCCCCCATTCCCTCCAATTTATCTTGTATATCCTTGTAATCATTTATTGCTACCTACTGTCTTTGTATATCCTTTTCATTATCATATCCAATCTCCCATATTATCTAATCCACTCATTAATTGTCATACCCTCATCACATACATCTAATCTTATATATCCTTATCCAATCATCCTTTATACATATCACCTAGTACATCTTTGACATCATACCATTATGCATATTAGCTTTTTATATCCTTTTATTATCCTATACTATCCTCCATTATCACTTTATCTTCATCCCATCCATCCATCCTTAGTCATACCTTCATCACCTACATACCCTGATCCATCTTACATCCTTACCCAAGTTTGTATCATCAACTACTTGTCTTTACATAGTCACCTCAACCCTTCCTAGTCTAACCATATCAACCCTTCATTGATCACCCCCCATCGCTCACATACATTGATCATCACCTTGTATATCCTTGTCATCATCTTCTTGTAGCCTTTTTCATTATATTATCCTATCTTGCATCTTGTATTAGCCTAACTATAACTACTAATAATTGGCCACATCCCCATCACCTACATACTTTATTTCTTTTGTACATCCTTCTAGTCATATACCATCCTATCACCACCCATAATTAGCCATCCCCCACCACCTAATCATATCTTATCATCCACATCCTAAATCACATCTTTTACTAAGTACATAATCAATCCCTTATCATGACATTTCATTCATCATGCTATGTTCTTAACCATTGGTGTGTCTAGGGATATGTGTGGCTAACTTGTGGCTTACATACCTCTTTTATATGCTTGTTACATTTCTCTATGTTCTCAGATATGTCAACCTATGGAATAACCATGGCTAAGTAGACTATATATAGGAGGTAGTGATTATCATTTAATCATCATATATGAATTATTTTTCTCTTATTGCATTGTTGTGGAGTTTCCCCCTCAAAGTGGCTTTTCTATACTATCTAGTATTCTATTTTGCTATCGATTATTGATACGTGATCTCTAATAGCTATTTATTCTATGTGAATTTATGTGAACATCTAAGTAATTTCATTCTAAGTGGTATCAAAGATTCAATTTGGGAAAGTTTCCTACAACATTTTGTTTTGGATCTAGCAAGGTGTGGCTCTTGGGATAAGGATAAATAAAACATAACTTGTAATTCAAGAGGAATTTCTTTTGTCAATGCAATATTTCTCAAAATGATTTTTTTGAAAAAAAATATTTAGAAAAAAAAGTATAGATTTTTTTTCCTCTTACACAATTTTAGTTGATGGATTCATCTCAGTGAGATGATCACAATGGTATATTCTATTAGTACTCTTTTTTGTGCCAAAAGTTTTACCCTAGTGTGAAAATCTAGTCATTAGATTCATCTTAGCGAGGTGATCACAATGGTATCATATCTTGGTATAGTTTTTTGAGGTAAAAACCCTCATAGAGTTGGTTTATGGTAGGTCATTTAAATAAATGAAGAAAAGGGGAACTATAAATTCCTAATACTCTTTTTGTTGATGACATGGAATCTATAACTTTAGATCTAGTGATTTCTCAACTTTAGGATGACATAAATAACTTGGTAAGGCATGATGACTTTGTTATAGTTCAAGTTGATGTTTTAGGGATGTATAAAGAGTTTAATGGGGTTCAAACTAAATTGAATCATATCACTACATAATTATCTACCGTTTCATCTTAGTTTCAACCTAACAACCCTCCACTTCAACATTCAACTCCTCCTCTCAACACCAACAACTTTCATACCGATGTGAAACTAATGTTTATAAAAGTGGACATGCATAAGTTATATGGTAAGGATCATCTCACTTGGATTACCCAAATTGAAAATTTATTTGAGTTGAATCAAACTCCTACTTCTTAGAAGGTGATAGTAGTGTCTCTATATCTAGAACCTGAGTAGTTCATTTGGTATCACTAGTTGTGTGATCAAAATAAAAAGAATGGTGCTCCTATTACATGGTCTATTTTCATGGATGAGTTGTTGACTCATCATCAGAATAATGTATCTAAAAAATATTTTAGTAAATTAGGCAAACTATGGAAAACAAGATCTATGAAGGATTATATTCATCAATTTTAGAATCTCTCCTTACAGGTGAAAGACATCACTGAGGTAAATTTGATTGATATTTTTTTATGTGGCCTCAAAGATAGCATCCAATTCAAATTTAAAATATTTCACCCAACATTTGTATCATAAGCTATCCATAAGTCATGTATGGTAAAAGAAAAAGAGATGGTCAAAAGGAAAACTTTCACTACTGGTCATGATCACACCTTTCTAGCACCATCATTTCAGCAACCCATCAAATTGATATAATGACAAATTGAGGATAAGTGATCTAAAAGGTTGTGTTATGGTTATGAAAAAATGGATAAAAGACCATCATAATGATAAAAAGTTGTTTTACATTAAGGGTGCCAATGAGGATGAAGATGATGAAGAGGTAAATATTGAGGATAAAGAAGTTCATAAGGAGGAATCTAAATACTCTCAGCCTACTATTTATTGTCATGCACTTTTAGGTATTAGTACTCCCCAAACTCTTAAGGTGATGGTTTTACTTAAGAAACAAAAAATCACTATCTTGATTGATTCTGGGAGCACACACAAATTCATCAATAGTAAGTTGGTTGCTCATTTTAACTATTTTATTTATCCATCTCTAGAATTTTAGGTTATGAATGTAGATAGTGGTACTATCAACTATTTAGGAAAATATCATAATATTAAGTTGGCCATGGAAGACTACTTGTTGAATTCTCCTATGTTTTCTTTTCACATGGGTGGAGCTGACATTATTCTAGGAGTACAGTGGCTCACCACTGGGCACTATTAAGATGAATTTCCAAGAATTATTCATGCACTTTCATTCTGAAGAAAGGAGATTTGAGTTAAGGGGATTAAAGGCAAAATCTTCATAACTTGTTAGCTCCCATTAAATGATAAATATTATTAATAAGGGTATTAAAGGATTCATAGTTCACTTATTTTCCATTGAAGTACAATCAACTTAGCCATCTCCACCTTTTAATGTATAAAAAGTGATTGATAGTCATTCAATTGTTTTTGGTGATATGCTAAAAGTACTTCCACCTAGCTACACACATGATCATGATATCGAAATTATTCTTGGTAGTACACCACCCAATATCAAGCCATACAAGTATCCCTATAACCAAAAAAGTGAAATTGAAAAGATTGTATAGGAGATGTTGGTTGCAGGAATCATTCACCATAGCCAAAGTGAATATTATTCTCTAATTGTCATGGTGATAAAGAAAGATAACACATTAAGGATGTGTCTTTACTATAGAGAACTCAACAAGTATACTATCAAAGTTAAGTTTCTTATTCTTATCATTGATAATTTTTAAGATGAATTGAATGGTGATTTTTATTTTACCAAATTGGATCTACGTCCTGGGTATCATCAAATATAGATACATGATGAAGACATACCCAAAATAGCTTTCAAGATTCATGAGGACCATTATGAGTTTTTGGTTATACCTTTTGGTCTAACAAATGCACCATCTACTTTTTAGAGTTTGATAAATATTATTTTTAGGCCATTTTTGAGGAAATTTGTCTTGTTATTTTTTGATGATATTCTCATTTGCAATAAAAATTAGGAAGAATATTTTCAACATGTGCAATAGGTACTCTTAATTTTGGAAAAAAACATCAGTTGTATGCCAAACCTTTGAAATATACTTTCAGGGCTTGTGAGGTTGAATATTTGGGTCATTTGGTTTCTCATGAAGGAGTGAAAGTGGATTCCAAAAAAATCCAAGCAATGGTGGACTAGCCAATTCCTAAGATACTCAAGAAACTATAGGTATTTTTGGGGATAACTAGTTACTATCATAGGTTTGTCAAAAATTATGGTAGCATTACATCCCCACTCACCTCTTTATTGAAGGAAAACTCCTTTTAGTGGATTGATACAATTGCCAGGGCATTTGAGCAATTAAAATTGGCTATATGCACCACTCCAGTATTGGCCACTCCTAATTTTTCCAAGACTTTTATTGTTGAATGTGATGTATCTAGGTATGGTATGGTTGTACTCATGCAAGAAGGTGGACCACTTGCATTTCAAAGTCATCAACCAAAAGGTAAAAATCAACACAAACCCATCTATGAGAAAGGAATGATGGCCATTTTGCATGTAGACAAACAATGGAGACCTTATTTGATGGGTCATCACTTTTAGATAAAGATTGATCATGATAGTCTCAAATATATTTTGAAATAATGGTAATGATCTAAAGAACAAAAAAAATGGGTAACTAAGATGTCAGGCTATGATTTTGAAATAGTCTACAAAAAGCCAAGGATAATGTGGTGGTAGATGTACTATCTAGAAAGGATGAATCAGTTGAGGCATTTCTATATGCCATAAGCATTTTATAGGTAGATTGGCTAGAAGAAGCATGATCAGAATGGGAAAATGATAGTGTGCCCATGATTTGATTCAAAATATTCAGTAAGGTTTAGGTGGATTTGAAAAATTCACATGGAAGGGTAATGTATTATGGTATAAAGATAGATTATACCTGTGTGAGAATTCTATTCTTAAACAAAAAATCCTTCAGGAACTTCATGTAACTCCACTTGGGGGTCATTCAAGATTTTTGAAAACCTATCATAGAATCAAGTAGGATGTTTTTTGGGAAGGAATAAAAGGGAATGTCTAGAAATATGTGGCTAAATGTATGATTTGTCAACAAAATAAAGGCAAACCATTTAAACTCCAGGTCTTTTACAACCTTTATCCATCCCTAGCTAGCATTGGGAAGAGGTATCTATGGATTTCATTATAGGGTTACCAAGATCTGATGGTCAAAATGTTATCATGGTTGTTGTGGATCATCTTGGTAAGTATGCTCATTTTTGTTCCTTAACAAAACCATTTATTGTTAGTATAATAACTTTTGATTTTCTCAACATATTTTAGAAATTGCATGGAACCCATAAGATCATTGTCAATGAAAGAGATCCCATTTTCACTAGTAATTTTTAGAATGAGTTATTTGCATGTTTGGACACCTAATTGGCTCATAGTTCATCCTATCACCCTAAAACTAATGGATAAATTGAGGTAGTCAACAAATGTCTAGAAGAATGTCTCCATTTTTTTGTTTCTAATACATAGGATAAATGGGTTCATTGGTTGCCACTTTCTAAATGGTGGTATAATAATTCTATTCATAATTCTTCTAAAATGTCTCCCTTTGTGGCACTATATGGATACCATCCTCCATCCATCACTTCAATGTTGAAGGTCCATCCTAAAGTTCATGCAGTTGAAGAACATATTCACCATCAATAGGAGGTCCTTGTTAGCTTGTGTGAAAATTTAGCTATAGCCCAAAATCACATGAAGAAACAGGTAGATCAACATAGAAGTGAGAGGAATTTTGACATTGGTGATTAGGTCTTTGTTTGCTTACAACCATATAAATAGATGTTATTAAAGTAACAAAAAAGGATAACAAGCTATCCCCTAAGTATTATGGGCCTTATCAGATCTTGTAAAAAATTGGTAATGTGGTATACAAGTTAGAGTTTCCTTCATCTACTCACATACATCTAGTATTTCATGTATCATGCCTAAATAAAGTCAATTAACATAGAGTTACCATTCAAATAGAGTTACTAGAATTGGATGAGGAAGGTAGACTTGTTCTTGATCCTGAGGTAATCCTTCACATACATACTAAGCAACTATGGTCCAGATTGATTATAGAGTAACTAATGAAATGGAAGAATCTACCATGTGAAGATGTTAATTGGGAGGATAAAGCATTTGTTTAGAAACATCCAGAGTTGCCTCAACATTAAGGACACCATTATTTTGAAGGTGAGGGGCATACTACACCCTTAACCATTGGTGTGTTTAGGGATATGTGTGGCTAACTTATGGCTTACATACATCTTTTATATACTTGTTACATTTCTCTATGTTCTTAGATAGGTCAGCTTATCGAATAACCATGGATAATTAGACTATATATAGGAGGTACTGGTTAGTATTTAATCATCATATATGAATTATTCTGCTCTTATTGCATTGTTGTGGACGTTGCCCCCTTGAAGTCACTTTGCTATACTATCTAGTATTCTACTTTACTATCAATTATTTTTGTGTGAATTTCATTACACATAACCCATCTATTTTACTCTCTACCTATCTTATCCTAGTTGGATTTTTAAGTCATAAATGGTTCTTCACCATCTCCATCATTCCATAATCATCCACATCCCATCATTACTTATCTATACATATCCTTATATCAACACCCTACCACCCTCATCACATAAGGTTTTGAGCTAATATTTTTATCTATATCATCCTATCATTTTAGTTACTTATCATCTAAACATATATCATACCTAGTTAATATACTATTATCATCTTATAATTTTATCAATTTCAATCTAGCATCCCATCATCATTAATCTAGTCTCTATCATCCTTGCATACTCATAACTAATATCCATCATATCATCATCTTGGTAGTTTGAATCTAGGAACCCATCAAATCCTAATCCTTTTTCTAGTTTGACTACTAGGAATTTTTGATAGGTCATTAACACCTATTGTACTATCAATCTAAAATCTAATCATAGTCATAAATCATATCAACAATATTTTAATCCATCAAGTCTATCCCATCCTCATCATCATCCATCTTACTATCTCGGTACTTCAGCCTCACTTTGTTTAAACAAACCTTAATCTACCTCATCACCCCTCATCATCATCCATCTTTCCCATGGATTTGGACTAAATTCTTGTAGACCAATACATCATAGCCAACAAGGATGAATTCCTTTTACAAGCACTAGAGTTAGGTTCTTTCCTACCTTATAACCTTGATCCCATTAGCCCCAAATCACCATCTTACAACCTATTAAAATTTGTATTATCATTCCTTAATGTGGTCACCCTCATTAATCAATGCATCACAAAAAATAAATATGAATTCCTTTTAGAGCTATGGAAAATGGGTGCTCTCTTTCCTCATGATTTTGACCCCATGAGCCCTAAGTCACCTCCCAAACAAGACCACCATCAAACCTTATGCCATTCCCTTTCACCATCTATTAACCCTATCTAGAACCCCTTAGCCTTGATTTGTATTGTATAAAATGAAATCTTCCATCTACCAATCATAATCCATCACCACTCCCTCTTCCTAATTACAAAGGAAATCCTAGTTTATCAACCTCATTCCCTAATAACATGACATCCATATCACATCCTTATAAATCCAATGCTTTAGCCAAGCAAGTCCCCCATCCTTTATCACCCACCACTATGAACCTCAACCCCAATTTAATAGACCAATATATAGTTACCAATAAAGATGATATCCTTTTATAGTTCTTTATGATGGGTGTACCACTTTTCAAAGGTGTTTACCCCCTTCAAATCATTACACCTTAAATAAAAATCCCTTCAAGTGAATCCTATGTATATCCTCCATCTCCTAGTCATGATCCCTTATCTACCTCTTCCTATACTAGAAAAGGGAATCCAATCTTGGCCACCTATCCATCCACCTAGTCATGTCAAACACCATTTGATCTAAATCATAAATCTTTCACATCTAAATAAATAATTGAAGTGGGTCCTTATACTCCCCTTCCTATATCCTAGGAATCCCTATTCTAAAAACTTATCACTCTACAAACATGATGGTCCATCCACCCATACCACATATCGATTCCACCAAGCCTAATCCCTCCTAGTATAAATCAAATTGATACTATGTATATCATCAAACTCGGTGGCATTCCATTAAATTTTATCAAAATTTCCAATATTATGTCTAAGACTTCATCAACCATTGGACATAGTAATTGAGGATGAATCAAATGAATTTAAATCCCTGGGTGAAAAAGAAGAGGAATGCCAAGATTGCATTCCCTATCATGATAAAACCCTTCCCCTTCCAAGCCAATGTCAAGACATTCTATCCATCCTCCATGATCCCCCCACCTTTGACCACCCATCTATTAAAAAAAAGTCCACTCCCCATAAACCTAATCATTTTATATCCCATAATCCCTTTCATGGACCTATCTTTGCTTTATCCATTATTAATCCATCATCTCCCTCTCACCCATCACATAAAATAGCCCCCATTGAGAGGAAAATCATGGATAAATCATCATTTACTATAAGCATAGTATCGCATACATCAAAATCAGCATTGGATTTAGAATAATTTTTTTCTACCTCAGGATCATGTGCAACACTAGTATATGAATTAGATTCCTCATCACAAACATAATATTTAGTAGATATTATAACAAATGGTAATAATGCCTAATATTTTAAATATCCCACTTAGGATGATGACATTATAACTAAGTTATTGAATGCTTTATCTAATTTTTAGAGTGGATCTAATCCTACCTTAGAGGCATGTATTAAAAATCCTTTAGAGATTTTTAAAGACACTTTCTCCAATGTTGAGGTTAGGGTTATTAGTGACCTTTATGAGGACTATGATACCTATTATTCCCTTAGTCTATCACATAATATTCATCATCCACCTTACCTCCATAATCCCTATGTCGTACTCCATAATGAGACTACACAAGAATATGTATCATTGGATTCCCCTCTTTATTACATATCATATGCCAAAATATAAAGATATAATAGCATCATATAATAATCATAAGTCATGATCAAATATTATCTAATCTTATTAGTCAAAATCAAGCAAAATCAAATCATCCATCTAATCAAAAAGTATCTTTCCCTAGTGAAGCCTAAAATCTGACACTAGGGACATATCAAAGTCAAAACAATCATATATCTAGTAAAAAATCATTTTCCTCTAGTGAAGCCCAAAATTAGGAACCAAGGGGAAATCAAAGTCAAATCCAATCAACAATTCAAAATAAAGTCAAAAATAATAATCATAAGGCTAACTATCCTCTTAATTATTGGGTCTAAGAAGTAGCAAATCAAAAGGTCTTGGATCCCTTACTCTCATGACACTCATCTAAAGAATCCCCTCCACCATATCCAAAGGTGAATGTAACTGTTGAACCCCATTTATGCTCTCCATATCATCATATCATTCATGATCACATCCCTCCTTCCCATCCTATATCCCATCATCACAATCCTTGAAATCCTCCCATCCATATCATATCTCACATCCCTAGGCAATATTTTCCCTCATAAGGTTTATGAAAACACCTAGTTAAAAAATTCAAAGGATGTTAAATCAAGAGTCAATAAAGGTCACCACATACGGTCCTAGCATCACCTTTCTCTAGAATAGGTATTGGTTAAAAGATCCATCACATGTCAGCACTCTTTCATCTCCTACCCATAGCTAATAAATTAACATTCCATCCAAAAAGTCAAAAAAATAAAATAAAAATCATTCATCCAATGGTGAAAACCAATATTTTGGAACCTTGGGCAAGTAGCATGGTGAAAAATAGTTTTTAGTGTCATGGTAAAATAATATATTATCTACATTTTCTCTCTACACTAGGGGGAAAATTCATCCACTTCATATCCTATGTCAATCCATCCATATTAGTCTCATCCCTCATCAACCTTATATTTATCACTCATCAATATCCCTTGGTCTAACCCATCATCTAGTATTATGTCCTCCATCCTATCTCTCATTCCTTCCATATTGACCTTCATAAGGAAGTGGAAGGTGTCTTGAGAAAATTTCCCACATTTTTCTTAGCATATCCTTCAATAGAAACTTAGGAAACTAAATGTCTGGTTCCTTCATGATGTAGTCATTGGCAATCCCTAGCCCATTTTTCCTTGATCCTCATCACCCATATTATCCTAGTTATCTCATCCCCTAGCCCATTTTTCCTTGATACCTAATCCCCTAGTCCCATCCATCTCCATCAATCTCATATTATCCCATCTTTTGGATACCAAAGTTCATCTTGAGAAAAAATTAGAGTGGTAACCCATCATTTCATATCTTTCATATCATCCTATTGGCCATGTCTTATCATTATACATCACCTTGTCAAAGACTTTAATTTGGCACCCATCATTTTTTGATCAATGCCTCTCCACACCTATCACCCATAACATCACCTCTTTTCTATTATGGAATTTACTTGATCCCATAACTAATCTTATTAATGACTCCTCACACCTATCACCCATCCAATTACTCTTTACTAGTGTGAAAGGTATTTGATACCATCATCTTTTAGTCTCTTTTCTAGATTAGATCCTTGTAGGGCCTTGTCTATTAGTAATCCTTGATCATCGCTTGTCTAATCATCTTCTTTGACAAATTTTTGATTCAATATCAATACCAAATTAGTATTCAAAGACCTTATCACATCATCCGTCCTTTCATCCTAAAATAGAGGCAACATCTTGTCTTAATGATCCTATCCCAATCCAAGTCCCCAATCACCATCATAACCAATTTAGTCTAATCACTCATCCCATCCTTAGACAAGTCATTTTGACATTACATGTAAACATTTGTCTATGATTTTTTACTATTTATTTTGTGTCATGTATATATCTTATTTATTTTATGTTTTGTATGCATTGTGTCTTTTTGAGTAATGAATGAAAATTCCATGAGGAAACTAAAAGTTCCCTCAAGGATGCAAAGTTCAATATTTTCCCATGCACTTTGGAAAAATGCCTTCTTGGTCATGCTTATATCATGGGGCATCTTGTCAAGTGATATATTTTTGGATTAATTAGACTATGATGATCCTTATGACATTATGATGGATTGATCTCATCCTTCATCTATTCATCATTATTCCCATCACTAATCTAATCCTCTCAACTCATCCAACTAACATCCCATCTTTTATCTTTATCATCTTTGTCTCATCATCTCATCATATCCTTCAAATCACTAACAAGTCTAATCGTCATCTTCATCATCATCCTCTAGTCAAAACTACATCAACTTGAGGTCTTTATAGACTATGTGGCCAACACTTGGCCACTTTTTGGTACCCAAGGATAGCTCAGCCACTATCTCCTCTCTCGATCCATTGCATGTGTATTTACTAGGGGCATCATTGCTATTCATGGGTCACTTGATCATATCAATTCTTCTCTATCATCATTATTAATCAATTTATCTTTGAGATACATCCATAATTAATAATTTCATCATCTTATCCAAGCCCACATCTCTCCCTTGAATGCATTATTGCTTTGGATATGACTAAAGCTTACATCCTATTAATCTTATCATCATTCTATTATGGTTGATTCACCTGTAGGATGTGTCTACAACCATGACACCTATAATATTTCCTCCTTGTGCATGTGTTGCTAGAGGCATCATCAATTTATAGATCATTTCTCAATCCAACCTCTATTTTATTAATCATCTATCTCACATCTAGTATCCCATCCCCTTATCTATTCATCTCATCCCACCCCTCACTTCTTCTTTTGAGTAGCCATCTATATCATTCTTCTCTACATGTCCTCTTGAGGGGTCATCATATCCCCTATGATCATCTACTAACATTCAACCATGACATGGTTTTTCTTTAAAGGACCATTAATCCTTAAATTTAATCCACACATAATACCCTTTCAAAGAGGGGAAAAATGTATACACATAAAATTTATTACTTCATTATTATCGACTAATATTTTGATTAGTTGACACTAATTCCACTTAACCTATTTTATTCCATTAATTTATCCTATTACTATCCATTTATTTAATATCCCCTTCTATTATCATATATTCCCTAACCTTATTCATTCCATTCCTTCATTAATTCTATCCTAGTCCCTATTATCCTAATCTAATGTTAGTTTTCCATTATATGGGAATTTTAAATTCCCATAACCCAACCTAACCACCTACTAATCTACACCCTAGCCTTTCCTACATCCCTAGTCCCTAAATCACCTACCTAATCCATATCTAACCCTCTATTATCCCTAAACTAATGGAGAAGTCTCTAAAATTAGATAAGGTCCTCCAAGTCTCTATGAGTCTCTAAACTAGAGACTTTTAAATAATTTTAAATTCTGTAAAACCACCCTCTATTATCCTATAAAAATCCATACTTGGGCAATGGAAAACTAACGAGAATTCCCATAACATCATTATGCCAATCTAATCCTTCAATAAGAATTCTCATACCCAATCCATGTCAAATTATCCATTGAATCAAAGAATCCAACATCCAACAATCATACCTTCACATTGCCAAAAATTTGAGTCTAATATGCAATCAGAAATCCATTAGAACATCTTGGAAGGAGATTATATTAAGTAAGGAATTTGGTAAGGTCTATATCATTCTGATTTATTTCATGAATCCTTCATAATAGGTATTTTGTGTTTTTGAGTTTGAATTATCTTGTTTAATTTGTAGTGTTTTCAAAATCCTACTACACCTTATTCATTATCTTCTTTCATGTGGTTTCCTTATTATCTCTTTGATACCTTATTTGATAATCCTTGATTTACATTATTTATTTTACTTTAGGAATTAATTAGACCCCATATCTTATATCTTAGGCATAGGATTTGGAACTCTATTCCTTCAATATTTTATGTGGATTACCTTCTACTAGATCTATAACTATCAATTATTCCACTATCTTTATGTGTATGTAGGCTCTAGTTTTCTATTTGAATTATATCCTAGTTTATAGAGAGAAATATTATTGTTACCTTGATTATCTTAACCTACATATACATTTTTTTAACCTTAACTAAACCTTATCACACTACTGGCTGACTATCTTCACATTTTTGTATATATCTTATTAGAGATATTGGTTTGAAAAAGTATCTTCAATGTTATATCCTAACCCTATAGTTTTCCCATTTTTCAAACACATAGAGTTTATAAATATTTCTAAAGAATATTTATTTTTTACAAGATGTGACACCTTTTTGAGCAATCGATTGAGAAAACCAACAAAGATTTTCAATGATTCTATATGAAATCCTTATTTTATGGAGTTAAACAATACCCATAAGGATTATAAAAAACTTATATCTTTTAAATTTTATCTCCCAAGACCATTATTGTAATTATTATAACATGGATTATAGTATATCAAAATTCTATGAACCATTAAAAATTCTCAAAAACTGTAAGAAATATAGAGTACTTGAGACCCATGAATCTGAGGGTGAAGATGAAATGGACCTATTTTATACCTCTAAGATTTATATTTTATCTAAGAGCATCCCAAACATATGGTAAAATATCTTGTAGTTGTTTGTCACATCATAATTAAACCTTTTACAAGGATACTTCCTTCCCCTATGCATAATTTTTTGATAGGAATTCAGATAAATCAATTCTTAAATTACTCTTCCCTTCTACATCTAACTTGCCTAGTTTAAAAACTGACATGATGGAGCCTAGATTTGGTGGCTCTACCCAAAGCATCCATCAACACCAACATTAATTTTATCAATTTCTCTTAACATACTACTCAAGATTCTGATTCAAACCATATTTAACTTGATCCAACACAAGTATTCTTATAGGTCATGCATCAAATGACTAACATGCAAGATTAAAACAACACCTAGATGCTAAAAATTCACAATCAACATAAGAAAATGAAATGAATACCTCAATAGGTTTAGTGGGGACTGAAAAATCAAAATTCTCCCCAACCCTCTTAGATATCATTTTAGGAACCTCATTCTATAACATCTTCTTCATAATGAAGTCATTAGACATCTTGAAAACAAGCCCTTAGGGCCTCAAATTATTAAAATTTTTATTAGTGGAATTTATCTTGCTAACACTTATAATATATCCATTGATCCTACTTTACATCTAAAGGCCTTTGGTAATGTTTACAAAGATGGATTAAACTCAACACCTTTGTTGATACCAAGCTATTAGTTAAAACTATAATAGGTGTTAATTTAAAATGGTATAATCAACTCAAGTCTAACTCTATCATTAGCTTAGAAGACTTAGTTAATGGACCTATCCAATAATTCTAATATAATGGGTTACTCAAAATAATCTAGCCAAATTCATCAATTGTAATCAAGTTGAGTATGAGACTACCCAAGAATTTATTAAATGTTTGAAATACTTACCCAAAATTTTTCATCATAAAATTATGTAAGACAACTTATTTAACCTATTTACTACTAATTTAAACACTAGATTTCAATACATATTTAGGTAATTCACTCTTAAGTCATTAGATGCATCCTTAAAACAAGATAAAAGATAAGATAATATCTTAAGGAAATTTGATCTTTCTCAATCTTAATAATTAACTTGAGTACTTATGAGACATATAAATAAGTATGCCATTGATGATGGTGTATTTAAAAATTATGACTATATAAAGAATATCCATGCCTTTAGGTTAATAATATTTAATGAAAATACTATCTCCCCAACCATAATAGGTAGTCCCTTACAACCTCCTCCTCCTCCATTAGATAACTAAAATTGTGATTCTCATCAACCTCTTAGTATTAATATCTTATGTAATGCCTTCCCAAATTCTCACCTAGAGACTTATATGACTCTTGACCTAGAGTCAATTGGTGATCCCAATTTGTTATTGGTATCATACTGGTTTGGGATATTCTCATGAAAATTTAAATAAACTTAAACATTTAGGATATGAGTTTCTCCTTGGTCATAAATTTTATCATGATGATATGACAAGAGAATTCCACCAAGTCTATGTGAAAGTTACTAGGATTAATTAAGGTAAATTCAAGCATGATACACTAAATCAACCCAATGCTCACCTTAAAATTTAAAAAAATTCTCTTCCCAATCATTCTCAAATTCAAAATTCATAATATAATAATAATAAACATAAAAATAATTTGAATAAAAAACCAATTACTAATGTTTTAGAAACCATGGTTAATCCTATAACTTCTAATGATGAGGAAAAATTTATTAACATGAAAAGCATGAAGCATGTTATATCATTCATCGATTATCAACCGCTTAGGTCATAAATCCATCCTATAACATAAATAATTATTCAAGCCTATACTCTTGATCAAATATTAGTTGTCTATAGATGATATTTATGGATTATATAACACCTTAGTATTGTACACATGGAAAACTCAGACCTTGGATATTAATCTTAGTTATGGATCTTTCCCATTTTTGCAAGCCTTGATTCTACTCTACCTTGTTCCCCTTAGCCTAGATATATTAGTTTGACAATTACTATGTTGATGACCTAGGCCTTTTATCTTTCCCAAAATGATTAAAACATATCTTTCAAATCTACAAGTTCTAAACCTGTACCTATTTTCCTATTCTCTAGATACTAACATCTAGGACATATACTAGCATTGACATTAGTGTCTTAACCTGATGTAAGTGTCTAGTGCCTTAAAGTAATCTATTTTTAAAATGAACATATCCTAATGGTCAACTTAAGTTATTTATTATGAGTTATTAATCCAAAGGGATTGATTTAAATATAATATCAACCAAACCTACAAAACCTAGCAATGCAATAATGAAACCAAGTAATATTACCAAAGATCATTTAATTGAACAAAGCTTCCTTATTTTTTATACTATTCATAGGTACAAAACATCTATAGGTCTAAAGTACTAAACGAGTAACCTAAGAGCATGATTTTATAAGTTAAAAGTTAGGTCACCATTTTACATTTTTTGAATATACTATATAATTCACACATAATCCAACACATAGGGTATAAATACATCAGTCAGAGGCCCTATTTAGAGTATTGGCTATGTAGGTAGTTATAAATGACAATGGGGTCTTTGGGGTTAGCTCAACACCATGTGACCACTAACCCATTTTCCCCAAGGTTACTATAAATATGAAAAACTAGGGTTTTAACATTTTAAGAGGAGTGACACTCCATGACCCATATATGAATGCATTAGAACAAAGGTGAATTCAAATCCAAAAGTATCTAGGTGGTTTCATCCTTTTTATGAAATTATCTCATACATGACACTTGTATTGCACCTAGATAGTATCATCAATGAAACTTCCCATGCTGACGTTAGTGTCCAAAGCTTCAAAAGTGCTAGATCCAAAATCTAATGACTATTCTAGAATATCCTTCCAAATTGATTTCTACCTATTTTGGATCTATACTGTGTTATCATTAAAACCAATTAAGTATATTACTTCTTTGTTATTTACATGCATAGCTTAGTTTTAATTTCAATATTTAACCTATACTCAATGTTAGTTCCCAAAATTGAATTGAAGCAATTGGGCCCTTATCAATTGAAAATGCCTAAGTCTAACCCAAGTTGAGTATCAATGTCTAAGTCATTAGCCCAAATTCTATTTCAAAGAGTTATTTTTAAAGCATCAAGTTCATGTTTAAGAGGATAGGTGATTTAACTTGGTCTTCTCTTAGTCTATTTCTTTTGGAAACTTTCAATCAGGTATTTATTTATGTTAATTTGGTCTTTTTTTGGTGCAAAGTCCTTAGAATCTTTCAGAAAAGGTATTTATGTAGATTGTCGAAAGGCCACATTCTTTTAGGATTTTTATCTGCACAAAAATCTTGAAGGGCCATTTCCTTCAAGAATTTTGTCGACATAAAAAGCCTAAAGGGATATTTTCATTATTTTGGGTTATTTGTTTTGGAAATTTTATCCATCATAAAAGTATGAAAGGCACTTACCCTTTAGTCATTTTTCCCACACAAAAATCCTGATGAAAATCATTTGTTTCAGAAAAGGTGAAAATATTATATGTTTTGGACTTTTTGTTCATGGAAAAAAGTCTGAAGGGAACTTACCCTTTGAGCATTTTGCCCACATAAAAAACTTAAAAGAAATGTAAGGATGTATTTAATTTAGCCAAAATATCTATGAAAAGTTTGAAGGGATATTTTGCCTTTAAATTTTTTCCAAAGGGTTATTTCCTTTGGGTATTTTGCCCTTAAAAAATTCCCAAAGGGCACTTTCAAATTTCCCAAAGGGCATCTTCAAGAAGTCCTAAGGGAACTTTCAAGATATCTAAAATTCCATTCTAAAAGGTGGAAGGGAAATTCTATAGGAAAAGTGCCCTTGATATAACTTTTGAAGGGCATGTTTAAATGGTTGAAGGTTACTTTTGAAAAAGTTATTGTGGAATAAAAGTCTTATTTCTTTCAGGGATTTTTCCCAAGCACAAAAGTTTGAAAGAATTATATTTTTTTAGGAAAATTACAAAGTTTAATTTCTATGGGGAATTTTTTAAAAATAAAATGTCCAAAATAATTGTCTCAATAAAGACACAAGGAGCTAAGTCTAAATTCTTTTAGAAAATGTGCAAGCGTCAAATTCCTTCAATAAAATTACAAAGCTCAATTTCTATGGGGAAATTATTTTGAATAAACTGTCTAAAACAATTATCTTGATGAAGATAAAAAGCCAAAGACTCAATTCTTGTAGGAAAAGTTTGAAGTCAAAATCCTTCAGGGAAATTATCTCAGACATTTTGTCTAAAATAATTGTCTCAACATAATGCTTGAAAGAATTGTTGTGGGACAATATGTCAAAGAAAAGCCCAAAGTAGAAGTGTTAAGGAGAAATAGAAGCTAAAGACATAAGTGCCAAAGCAAATTAGAATGCCAAAGACTCAAATAAAATTTCCATGGAAAAAGTCCTCAAAGAAAATTTTGAATTTTAGATATAAAAATCTTGTGGACATCTTTTGACAAATGCACACACATCAAATTTAAGCTTTGACAAGTAGCTGTTAGGATTTAAATGTCTAGGAAAATCATGTGAGCATCAATTTTTAACCTCACGAAGTAGTCATTTGTTTTCAAATGAAAGAAGATCTAAAAACACACATTTTCATAAAGTAGGATGATTCAATGGTGTGTAATCAAAGCTAAAGAGTCAAAGGAACATAAGAAGCCCATAGGGTTTCCAAGTGGCACATCCTTAGGGTTAAGAATAAGTGATATCCAATAATGTTCCACCCCTTAGATCATGATCTGATGGAGCACATTTGCTCACCCCAGTCAAATATGATGGTGCATGGCTAATGTTGAAAGGTTAATGACCCTATGAGCAAATGTAGAAATGACAAGTGTCATAACTACATGCCATAAATTAGAAATTGAGCATCTCACGAAAGATCTACAACTCACATTTGCTTAGGTAAGGATGATCCAATGATGTGAGTTGAGGTGTAATTTTCAAAGAGATCGAATTACATGAGAAAGTAACAAGTGTCTAGATTAGAGAAAATCAATCAACTTAGTCACTTTTAGGCCCATAAATGCCCACTTGGATCTGATGTGGCCTACCAAATATTGGTATGTGTTAAGCTTTGGTCTAAAAGGTTAAACTTTATGACTCTTTCTTGGTTAGACAATGAGTCAAAACACAAAAGAAAGTTCATGAGCCATTTTAGAGTGAATATTTCCAATCATGATCATGGATCATTTTCTATTTTATGTCACAATTAGATCATTCTAATTCCATCATTGAAATAATAGGTAGTCCCATGGCTAGGGCAAAAAGGTAGCTATCCAACAAGTTTTAGATTTATAGGTAGCTATCCACTAACATCTGCAAGGCAGTTTCACATGGAAATAAATTTTTTTTGGCCTCTACCATGAAATTCACCTTCTAGGTAGGTGTAAAGGGGAATTTTTAGGTAGTTTTATGTAGGGACAAAATTTGTTTGGATCTTTAAATGATTTTATCCTTGTAGCTATGCAAGTGAGTGATCAAGAGTATCTCTAGGTGGTTTTGAGTCCTCATCATTCCTTGTATAGATAGTTACAATAATGATTCTTTTATTTCAAGTGGATGAGGATTTCAAGTGTGGTAAAAATCATATTCTAGCTAGAAGTATCTTGGTTAGCTTTGAAGGCTTGTTTTGCAATTTTCTAAGTTATGACCCATAGTTCTAGATTCAAAAATGTATAAATAGAAGGATAGTCTTCTATTTGAGAGGTTGGTTACCATTGTGTTGGTCATTATGTTGGTCAATGTCTTCCTTAGTATAGGATCTTCCACATTTTAGGTTTACTACTGTGTGTGTTTTGTCTCTCTTGTTAAGGTGGTTGTAGCTGTACAACCATTATTAAGCTCTGAGAGCATCTCTATATGTCTCCCCTATCTAACATGCAGAAAATCCACCATGATTGTCCCCATGGAAACATTTTTAAACATTGATGTATGTAATATTTTCTTACAAAGTTAATGAAAATGCATGTGATTCTCTACTATTTTTTATTGATGAAGTGTAATAATATGTTTTACAAATGTTGTTGATAGGAAATCTCATTCCCTTCTCATTACTGGTTGTCATCTTATGATTAGAGATATGTTATAAATCCCTTTATATGCTACATTTGGAATTATGTTTCTAAATAATTTGTTAGGGCACCCTAGGTTTGTGGATTCAATGGGAAAAGGTAAATCAATTCTGGTAGTTCCATTATCTTGTATTTAAGTTTTTTGCATCTTTGCATCAGATGATGTTATGAATGTCAAAAGAATCCCTACTAATTAAATATGTCCATCATACCATCCTCCCCTTTCTTATAAATAACTAACTATCCTACCTTGTCCTGCCTTACATATAACATGCTCTTTGCATATCATAAGTGTTATTTTCTAGTAGATGCATAAACATTGTATTTTTAACTTGTGTTTACATTTTGTGCTTTAAATACCAACATTGAAAATTTTATTTAATCCCAAATTTTTTAATATTTTACTAAATTAAGGTTGCAATCACATTCATATCTATCTTAAGTATCTTGTGTTTGGCCTAAAACATTTGATCATTCCATGTGACAACACTTCCTAAGTGAAGTGAGCAAGTTTGGTTGTATTCTAATCAAAATTGTGTTCTCTATGCTAATAATCCCCATGGAGGTTGAATTGAAGAATATTTCCATGTGATAAATCTACCTCGTAGGTCTACTCATCTTGGTCCAGGTAAAGCCAAAAGTAGTAGGGATCTAACCATACCCTATGTAGGTGCCTTTTAGTCATTTTTTCAGTTTGGTCCATTCTTGATGCCAAACCCTCCCCTAGATACAATGACATACTATTAGGTTTTACATCATTATTTTCCATTTTATTTCAAGTGTGAAAGGACATATTATACATGTGTACAATTAGGAACCAACACTCTTCTCGCATTGTTGCCAAGGAAAAAAGACATCTATGGCACTTTTGTTATTGAAACTCCTATAGAGAGTTAGAGATAAATCTATAAGTAGTTTGTATTATCAATTTATTTAATATTATTTTTATTATACTGGGACTATCTTATATATCAATGACACATCACTCCACTAAGGACATGCCAGAAAGTTTTAAGGTTTGACAATTTGACTTCTATTGAGTCTATTACAAAGAACTATTAACATTGCATGATGAAAGGTATTTTGTCCCTTTTGAACATTATTTTGAAAATTTTAGTGTCTTTTTTTTCTATCTCATTAAGTTAAACAAATTTTAGTTTCAACATGTATCATAATAGTTTGCTAACTGTTATATTCTATAATTTTGATTCTAGTGGTGACTCTGACTTTATTTTCTAGTTTCAAGGAAGATCAGTGCCTATTTTGAATATATTAATTTTAGATTTTATCATTATTTATATTTATTATAAATCTAGAAGGATTTAAATCATCCTTTGAAGGTGACTTGTCAAAACCTTGTCTCATCGCTATGTTTACATCAAATATGGAGATAAGTTTGGAGGTCAGACTAGAAGTGCTTGATTTGTTAAATGCTAAAGTAAATACTATGGATTTTGATATTGAAATTGATTGGTGTGACAAGTGATTCCTCTCACATCCCCCATGTGATATTACTAAACTAAGTTATGAATATTTAGATGAACTTGAGTGTACATCACCCTTATATGATATTTGTATGTTCAATTGTTAAAGCTCCCTAGGTGAGTTTTTTCCCTCCAAAGAAATGATGTTCGCTACTAATATAGATTAGTTTTAGAGTGTAATCAAGAGGGTCCTAACATATGAGTTTTCTTGTGATGATGGTTTAACACAAACATATGAGTTACCTAATCATGATGCAATTGAATAACTAGAGTGTGCTTTGATAAAAGTGCTGGACATGGATGTGGAATTGAGTTACTCCATTGGGAATGTGGATATTGTTAAGTAACCAATAGTTATTGATGTTGGGGTTGATAATAAGGGTGTTGTTTGGAATATTTAATTTGATGAAGATGAGGTTATCTTCTATGCCCCTAAAGATGAAAAGTTCCAAACCCCTTTTAAGTAGTCCTTTGAGTGTACAATTGACATTGCTGATCTTGATGCACTCTTACTTGGCACTCACATGATTGTAGCTAAGAGCATGTTTATTTAAAACTAATAAAGGAGTAATATAATCTTTTGTATTTTTATTATTTATATTGTATATCATGCAAAGAGGATTTTATTTAATGTGTCATCCTATTACAACATATCAATAATAACTTCAGGTAAGTGCAAAGATGGGTTTACTTCATCTTGGCCACTAAGATGGTGGAAGAGTTAAAGAGATTAAGGGATGGTAAAATTTTGGAGATGCTAGATAATGGCAAACATCTAAATCATTTCTTCAGCTAAGTCTAGTTAATGTACATATTGTATAGTGTTTTATTTATTTATCTTTCTATTAATTTATTGCCCCTCTATTTTGATATTTGCTTGTATAATTTCCCTTTATGTTTTATTATGTCTTCACTTACATATCCTCCTAATATATTTTTGTAAGTCTACCATTTTTTGTTGAGCCTTCAAAAATGTTTGATGAAATTTTCTAAGTCTTGACTCGATAGCCCAATGGATTGGTACCTAGTCTTATGATTTTATGGTTCTTTATACACCTGTAGGGGGTATGCATCCTGAACAAGAGCCAGTGTTAGTACCTAAAATTTAACTAAAGCAATTGGGACCTTATCAAGTGAAAATGCCTAAGTCTATCCTAATTCATGTTTTAATGTCTAATTCATTAGCCTAAATTTTATTTCAAAGTGTTTTTTTGAAAAGGTTAAGTTTATGTTTAAAAGGATAGGTGATTTAACTTGGTCTTTATTTAGTGTATTTCCTTCAATAAATTTGCATCAAGTATTTCCTTGTGTTAATTTGGTCTATTTTTTCTGCAAAGTCCTTAGAGTCTTTTATAAAATGTGTTCACACAGATTGTCCAAAGGCCATATTATTTTAGGCTTTTTGTGAAGCTTGAAGGGTCATTTCCTTTGGGCATTTTATCCACATAAAAATCCCAAAGGGATATTTAAATTATTTTGGGTCATTTTTTTTGAACTTTTTTTCCTTCGTAAAAAGTCCAAAGGGCACTTGCCCTTCAGGTATTTTGCTTGCACAAAAATCCTAATGAAAATCCTTTGTTTTAGAAAAGGTGTAAAGTCTTATTTGTTTCAAACCTTTTGTCCATGGAAAAAATACTAAAGGGAACTTAACCTTAAGTCATTTTTCATGAACAAAAATACCAAAATAAAAGTAAGGACTTATTTACTTCAACCAAAGTATTAATAAAAAGTTTGAAGGGTCATTTTTTCTTTTTGTAAAATTTATGAAGGGTTATTTCCTTTGGGTATTTTGCCCTTACAAAATTATTGAAGGGCACTTTCAAAATTCTTAAATGGAATATTCAAGAAGTCTAAATGGCACTTTAAATATATCTAAAGGGCCATTCCAAAAGGATAGAGGGTAGTTCTATAGGGAAAGTGCCCTTGACAAAATTTTTGAAGGGTATGTTCAAATGACCGAAGGGTATTTTTGACAAAGTTATTATGGAGCAGAAGTCTTATTTCTTTCAGGAATTTTTCTTGAGAAAAAAGTCTAAAAGAATTGCATTTATTTGGGAAAATTACCAAGTTCAATTTCTATGGGTAAATTATTTTGAACAAAATGTTTGAAATAATTATCCTAATAAAGATAAAGGAAGATAAGTATCAATTATTTTAGAAAAAGTGCAGAGGTCTAATTCCTTTAGGAAAATTACAAAGATCAATTTATATAGGGAAATTATTTTAGATAAAATGTCTAAAACAATTATCTGGATGAAGATAAAAGGTTAAAGACTCAATTCTTGTGGGAAAAGTGTGAAGTCAAAATCCTTAAGGTAAATTATCTTGTATATTTTATCCAAAATAATTATCTTAAAAGAATGCCCAAAATAATTGTTATGGGACAATTATGCCAAAGAGAATCATAAATTAGAAGTTTTGAGGATAAAGATAAAATAAATATAGAAGTGTTGAAGCAAACAAGAATGCCAAAGACAAAGACTCAGACAAAATTACCATAGACAAAAGTCCCCAAAGAAATTTCTAAATTTTAGATATGATAGTCTTGTGGACATCTTTCGATAGGTTCATAAATGTCAAATTTAAGATATAAAAATTATCCATTAAGATTCAAATGTATAGGATGATCGCATGAGCATTCATTTTAGACCCTATGAAGTAGTTATTTGTTTTCAAATGGAGGCATATCCAACAACATGAATTTATGTATATCAAGATGATTTGATGGTGTGCGATCAAACTTGAAGAGTCAAAAGAACATAATAATCCCATAAGGATACTAAGTGGTACATCCTCAGGGCTAAGAATAGGTGATAGCCAATAATGCTCCACCCCTTAGATCATTATCTGATGGAGTGTAGTTGCTCACCTTGGCCAGATTTGATGGTGTGTGGATAATGTTGAAAGGTTAATGACCCTGTAAGAAAATTCAAAAATGACAAGTGTCATGGCTACATGCCATAAATTAAAAATTTAGTGTCTCACATAAGATCTATGGATCATGTTTTCTTAGGTAAGGATGATCTAATGATGTAAGCTGAGGTGGACTTTTTAATGGACTCAAATTACATGAAGAAGTGATAAGTCTCTAGATTAAATCTAATAAATCAAATTAGTCACTCTTAGACCTAGGTATGCCTAGTTGGATATGATGTGGCAATCCAAATGTCAATATGTGGCAAGCTTTATTCTAAAATTTTAAACTTTATGGCTCTTTCCTAGTCAAGGAATGAGTCAAAACACAAAAGAAGGTCCATGAGCTATTCTAGAGTGAATATTTTTAATCATGATCATGGATCATTTTATATTTTATGTCAAAAATAGATCATTCATGATCCATAATTGTAATAATAAGTTATCCCATGGCATAGACAAAAAATAAAGGTAACTATCTAAGTGGTTCTAGCTATGCAGGCAATGATCCACTAGAATCTCTAAGGTAGTTTCACATTGCAACAAAGTTTGTTCAGCCTCTACCATGAAATTCACCTTCTAGGTAGGTGTTAAGGGGAATATTTAGGTAGTTATGCATAGGGAAAAAATCTATTTTCTTCCTCAAATGATTTTCTCCCTCCAACTATGTAAACAAGTGATCAAGAGCATCTCCAGGTGGTTGTCAATCCTCATCATTCTTTGTAGAGGTAGTTACAATAATGATTCTTTTATTTCAAGTGGATGAGGACCTTAGGCATGGAAAAATTCATATTCTAATTGGAATTATATTAGTAGACTTGGAGGCTTGTTTTGCAATTTTACAAGTTGTGACCCACAGTTCTAGATTCAAAAATGTATAAATAAAAGGCTTGTCTTCTATTAGAGAGGTTAGTTCGCCATTGTGTTGGTTAGTTTATTCCTTAGTATAGGCTCTTAAAAATTTTGAGGTCACTTCTATGTGTGTTTTGTCTCTCTTTCTAAGGTGGTTTCAATTATATAACCATATCAAGCTCTGCGAGCATCTCCATATGTCTCCCTAATCTAACATGGAATAAATCCACCATAGTTGTCCCCATGGGAGCATTTTGAATATTTGATATAGGTAATATTTTATTGAAAATTTAATGAAATTGTATGTGATTATTTTCTAAATTTTGTTGATGAAGTGAAGTAATATGTTTTACAAATGTTGTTGATAGGACATCTCATTCCCTTCTAATTACTAGTTGTCATCTTGGGCTTAGAGCTAGGTTATAGATCCTTTTCTGAATTACATTTGGAATTATGTTTCTAAATAACTTTTTAGGGTACCCTAAGTTTATGGATTCAATGGGAAAAGGCAAATCACTTCTATTAGTTCTATTAGCTTGTATTTAAGTTTATTACATCTTTGCATTAGATGAGGTTATGAATGTTAAAATAATCCCTACTAATTGAAGACCTCCATCACACCATCCTCCCTTTTTATAAATAACCAATTATCCTACCCTATCCTACCCTCATATAACATGCCCTTTGTATATCATAAGTTTTATTTGTTAGCAGATGCATAAACATTATATATTTAACATGTTTCTATGTTTTGTGCTTTAAAGCCTAGTATTTTAATCTTTCTTTTATCCCCTATTGTTGAATATTTTATATAATTAAGCTTCAATAACATTCATATCTATCTTAAGTAGCTTGTGTCTGGCCTATAACATTTGCTCATTCCATGTGACAACCTTTACTTGGTGGAGTGAGCAATTTTGGTTGTGTTCTAGTCAGATTTATGTCTCTCTATACTGATATTCCCCATGGAGCTTGAATTGTGTAATATCTCCATGTGATGAAGCTACTTCATAGGTCCTCTCACCTTGGTTTAGGCAAATCCAAAAGTATAAGGGAACTCACCATACCCTTTTTAGGTGTCTCTCATTAATTTTATTAGTCTCGTGCATTATTTATGCTAAACCATCCCCTAACTACAATGACATACTAGCGGATTTTCCATCATTGATTGCCATTTTCTTTCAAGTGTGCAAGGAAAAATTTGAGAAGTGTATAACTAGGAACCAACACTCAACATAATAAATTTAGTGTATGCTTATATCTAAATTCAAAATTTAATTGGCCTATTGTAGATCTAATTATCACCCTCATGCATTATCATTTATATATTTTTAACCCTATTATAACACCAAGGTAGGATATCCTCATATCTAATCTAGGGTTAAATATTTAGTGAACCCTATATTTAAACATAAAACCCTAGACCAATTAGGGTTTTCTATTTTTTCTATTGTTAATCCCTGATTGTTGTAATCTTACAATCATGTTTGCCATAGACATCTCTATAAATTATTTCATGATATAATAATTTATAGTTTCTATGGTTTGTTACATTAGTTTCCTAGTTCAAATCATACAATATATAAGGGATTCAAAATGTAAGATCATGCATGCTCATGCTTGTTCTAATGTTTACAATAAAAGGGGTTTAAATAATAAACAACACTTGATCTCTCTTCAAAATTCCCTTTTTAATACTATAGAACCAATATTTAGATACCGACATGCATGCTCTCAACCATTCATTCTACCCAAGTCTTATTTGGATGACAACTACCATGTTTCACCCATTATTTTCCCATAGCTTATATTAGATTTAATGGTCTATGTTATTACTACTCAAAAAGGTAAGATTTCTCATCCTATTGCTCCACCTATTAATATATAATAGGTGCCTCCTAAACCTAAGCTTGTAGTAAAATCTAATGGATATGAAATTATTGACCAATTGAGTAATACACATGTAAAAATTTCAATCCTTGAGCTCCTAAAGTAATTTTATGTCGATAAGGATATCCTATACAAGGCACTATATGAGACACAATTTCTAAGTGATATTGAGCCTACTTATTTTATATATACTATTAAAGATATTAAGAATAATAACAAACTCATGACCTTTGATCAAACATATTTACCATCTAAATATATTATTGACCATAATTTACCTTTGTTCATACAAGTGACAATGCAAAATAAAGTTATTAAAAGAGTAATAATTGATAATGGATCAAGCCTAAACATTTATAGCATATAATTCCTAACCATCATGAGTATTAACAAAAACCTTATTCAAAACATAATTATACACATAAAAGTTTTTTATAATTCAAAAATCCCTCTAGTTAGTAAAATTACATTGGATGTGACCTTAGGATCAAAAATGATTTCAATTACTTTTCAAGTCATGTTTCAATCCTTACATTATAAATTATTTTAGATAGAACTTGGATACATTTAATAGAAGTTGTCCCATCTATACTTCATTGAAGTGTAACATTCATATGTGAGGTGACCTTATTATCCATTCTTGTTGATAATTAACCTTTCAAATTTTGTAAAATGATACATTTTGAAACTCAAGGCATCCCTAAAATGGTACCACCTAAAAAATCCATCCCTCTTGATCATATACATTCTTGAATACATTAGTAATGTAAACTAAGAGAAAGGATTTGGATTATGCATGACTCCCATGTCCTAGCACTTTTTAAAAATGTTTGGGATGAAAGAGGTTGCATGAAATGAAAATATAGGTAAAAAAGATATGATTCACCAAAATAATGTTATATTTTTCTTATCCAATGTAATGAACAAAAAAATACTCAGCTAATATAATGTTGACCATCTACAGAACCATGTGCAAGGAGTAATTGATTAAATATTACTAAAAAATAAAATTATCCACATGTATGTTCAGACAAGGGGTGGAAAAAAAATCCAAAAATATTTTTTAAATACTTCAACTATAATTTTTTTCCAATGGTACATGAAAATCACCAAAATTAAACATATAAAGTGAAGTGTTAAGGGTAAAATTATAAATGAAACTCTTATATGAGTTTTTTTACTAAAAAAATACCAAAGCATGGAGACTATAGGTCCTAAGTCTCAATATATAAACCCCAAATTTAATGGGGGTTAAAAGAGATCATGTGATAATCCCCACCATATAATTATTCATTAAAAAATATCAACTTAGTGTTTTATATGGATGAAAGAATATTTTTTAAAACACTATGCCAACCATGATAAAATAAGGCACATGGATAAATCTTATAAAAATATATTAAATACAAAAAATATAATAAATAAATATTTAACAAGTGTATAAAATTAATAAAATTACTTTTAACTAAAATGGATAAAGGACGTTGATAAATAAATACATGTTCTTGACTTACTTGTATCTTGATAAAGATTATAAGTACTATAAATGAGGTCCTAGAGTAGTAAAAAAGAAAATAAATAAAGGGTACAGTGACCATAATTAGACCATGTGATAATAGAAATACAAAAATTAGAATGTTATTTAAGTGGTATTCCTCCTAAAAATGGTCAACCTATTTTGAAAATAGTCATATAGGTTTGAAAAATATGAAACTTTTAAAAACCCTTTGTTAGTATATTATTCCTACAAACATCTCAATGATATAAAAGTATATGTGTGAAAATTTCATAATAGTCTATCCTTAACAAGAGTTAAGTTTTAAAATTGATACAACATAAAATTTTGGTTTTGTAGATGGAGGTTCTACCTTAGTAATCCCCAATCCTACTTCTATGTAGTCTCAAGTGTTTGTAAATCAATATTCATTCATGTCATCAAGAAAACTATGTGTATGTTTAGATCCTACCATTTATCCCTATGAGAAATGGGATGACAAATAAAACTATATTCTCTTTTGTTGAGGTCTTCTTTTAGTAAAAGTCTGTAGACAAATAAGTCAATAGAAGTGATATTTATTTATCATCCTTATAAGCATAAGACAATAATTTATTTATGTTCATGCTACTTGATGTAAATGTATTAGGGTTAACCTATATCTATAGACTTATTAAATTTAAAATTATGCCCAATTATAATATAAGATAACTACATCAAAGAAATAAAATTGTAAAATAGGCATAATGAAACATAAAAAACATAGGGGGGATGGTCCAATGGACATAAAACTATCATAACCAGTGTCTGAATTAACATTCATATCACTATCATTATATTTTTCTAATTTATTTGTGATCATGACATTTTATGTAAATATCCTAGGGCTCACTTATATCTATATACTTATTTAATTAATATTTAAGCCCTATTAGATCACAAGATAACCACATCAAAGCAATAAAACTAGAAAATAGGCATAATGAAACACATCAAACATAGGGGAGAATATCCAATGGACATAAAACTATCATGACCATTGTCATAATTAAAATTCATATCACTATCAAAATTTGGACCTCTCTACAACTCATAGTTTAAAATTATTAGATTTATAGGACAATCTATAACATTAGGGAATGATACTCATGAAGCAAATGGAATATTGGAACACCCTAAAGGTTGAGGTTGAAAAAATGAAAAGGGAGTTGGATATTTGTAGATCTATGGGTGTCAGTACTCAATCTAGATGGGGTAAAATAGAACTCCTAGGGAGGAAAAAGAGGTAGGTTCTAAAAAACTAGTTCCATCTAGAACATACCCTAAAAGTAACAAGAAAATTGAGAACAAAACTGGTAATATGAAAGGAAATAAAGGTACGCTGGTCTAGGAAAATGTAACTAAATCTTATCCAAAAATTCCAGGTAAAAATAAGGATGTAGCGAACATGGATTAAGGATTGATAAAATTCAATTAAGGATAAGTAACAAAATAAAATATTAATAAGGTTAAGGATTAAACTAGTTTGTTTACTCTAATGGACTACTCTAACTTTGAGGAGTCAACTATTTAAGTTATATTTTATTGTTTATCTATCTTTAGCTATGTATTTATTTGATTTTTAACTTGGTACTTATGGTGTTTACCATTTTATTTATAATTTTATGTCCAATCTATATGATTGGCTTATCTTGCTTTATTTGTTTTTATTATGACTTGAATATATGTTGAATGTTTATTGGTTACATGAATCCATCTAAAATATATAATTTTACACTCATAATTTTTTTAAACAATGGTTAGGATGAAATAAACCTTGAAATAAAATACCTACATGAGTTGAAATAGATCTGGGTGAATCCAAAATAAGATAAATTGATATATCAAGAAATATTAAAGAATGAATAAAGACTAGGAAATTAAAATATAAGGACCAAAACAAAATAACTTTTTCCAATAAGAGACTTATATGAAACAATGATTCATGTATGCAAAAATATAATAATAAAATTGAAATTATAAGTCTTGTACTAAAATTAAGAGTTTATATAATGTGCCAATTAATGTGATTGTGTGTATGTACATTAAAGTAAAATAAACAAGTTATATATATATATATATATATATATATATATATAATATATATATATTTAATGATCACTTTTCTACCTATAAGTTTTTATTTATTGATATGAAAATGATATAAAAGTAAAAAAGGAGTGAGATTACTTTCTAGTAGAGTGAAGGTCCAATAACATGCAAATAAAACCTTATCTCCTCACTATTTACATGAATGTTAATTTTAAACATCTTGAGTGTACCTACAAGAAAAATGAATGAAATAAAGTCGATTAATGTATTAATAAACTAATAATAATTTTAATTAAATGAAATAATTAAAAGATTAAAAAATAAAATAGTAAGAATGAATACACCTCATTTTATAAAAACTATGTTGTCATTTTTGAAAACACTTTAATTATCATAAGCCTCAATTTCCCCTAGTAAGTGGCAATTATTTTTTTTAAAAAGTCCGATCCTTATAAACCTATCAAGTGATAAAATATGATTCCTATCTAAAGAATAAAAACATTTAGAACCTATATGTAAACCTATTGACATCTTTTAACTAAATATCATGATAAGTTTACTATATACCCCCTTTTTAGGATGAGTGATGTTTCTTCATTAGATACAAATAAAATGTTGTAATAATGATCTAATTATTTTTTAAACATGTGTATCTAATCATAAAAATATAAAATTATTGAATATCATTAAATAAACAATATTAATATTCCAAATCAAAATAAAAATAATCAAAGAGAATGAAAATTAATGGGTAAGTGACATGCTTTAATGTAATAATATTATTAGTATGGATGAAATACATAAATAATGTATAAAATTGATTAAATCCCAATGTGATTAGTTATAAACACTTAAATTTGGTAGTATACACTTAACAATATCGACATTGGACTTATATTGACCATATATGACTTTTTCATACGCACATGATTATTTTTACACACTCAAACATTCATTTATCTATGGTTATAGCCTTATATATTTTAATATTAGTTGCAATATAGGAATTTCATAGTCCATGCCTAATATATTTATTATCCTTATCATATTATCTCTTGATGAATTGATCACTTTTTTTTGTTCCTCAAACACATATAGTTATAACCAGATGAATTCAAACCAAAAATTTTCCTACTTTACTTGATCTAACTATGTTCCTTGTAATGGTAATTTTATTAAATATAAAAGTATTTCTTATAGGTTGGCCCATACATTTTTCATGTCAGTAGTAGAGCAAGTTACCTAAATAGTCACCCTATTTCAACACACTATGCATAAGCCTATTCATGTCACTTGTAAATTGAGTGTAATACCCTAAATCTTGAAGAATTAGAAATTATCAAAAGAGTAGGCCCTAACCACATCTAAAGCACCAAAATCCAAGTCAATTTTTCACATTTTTAATTGTCAAAATCTAAGTTATAATTTTCACCCATATTAGTGGATCACTAATTCACACATACACCTAAATGAGAGAAAAGTGCAATTTGAGTCCTCTTTGGAGTATTCTATCATATGAAATGCTCAACCACTTAACAAGGGGAGTTGGTTGGCTTCATCTCAACCCATATTATCC
>JARHVA010004984.1:0-20000 GCA_037957365.1 Torreya grandis
ACACACACATATATACACACACACCACACACACACACACATATATACACACACACACACACACACACACACACACAAACACACACACACACACACACACACACACACAACCTTTTCATGAGAATAAATCACATATTTTGAGCAATGAAGGTGTGGAAGGGTTTTAAGCTTGTTGAGACCGCAAAAGGGGCAACAAAACATTAAAAACCCAATCCTGGAGAAACCAATAAAAGGAATTGGTTTATTATTAGTGTAAAAGGTTTTTATCTCCTAAAATAATAATATATAATAGGACATGGATACTCCTTGATTGCTCCCAACAGGAGGTTGTGAGGTGGAAGTCCATGAAGACCACTAAGGAGTAGGTTCTCAAACAAAGCTCAATAGTGAACAAGAAAGCATATGACATGTAAATGAATTTTAGGTTTTAATTAACTCTAATAAGTATATTAATTATCAAACATAAATAAAATCATATATAATACCTACAACGATAATCAATAGTCAAAAAAGACAAAAGATAAGGTATTTGTGCACCTACAAGTCTAAGCAAAAGAGTTACATGTCTATTCTATCTTGAGGTGTTTGAAAGTATTATGATAAATTTAATAAAATATGGACGTAAGAAAAGATAAAAATATCTCTCATAAACCTCTCAATGGCTTCCATGGTGATGTGATAGTCCTCAAAGTAAAAGAGTGAATTTAAATAATAAGACTATAATGGTTCTAAACCTGAGATAAACACCTACCAAGTTGTGTATAGATATTATAAGAGTAAGGGTGAATTTGAATAGAATATGAGGTGTATAATACCAATTTTATCCTTATCCCCAATTTGGGTGAGTTCTATAAATCACAATAGGATAATTCTAAATCAAAGAATATGAGAATACTGCAAACACACAGGCTCAGATGGATCGAGATAGGACTATGAATGGTTTCTTAAAGAAAAACATATTATTTGCATTGAATATGATATGGGAAGATAGTGAATCATGTTAAATATTCAAGGATATAGGTGCATAGTGTGCTAAAGGTTTCATGAAAGTCTTCATAGATTATTAATGTGAGAAAATGCAAGAAAGTGGATGAGAAGCCTAAGGAGGCTTAAAACCCTACATACAGATAAATAAAAAATAAGGCAACATGAAGCCTAAATAGACATGAAATAACATTTTAAATAATTATATGGGTTATTATGGACATATTATAATAAAATTTAGCCAATAAAATGCATTTTTAAAGGCTTATAAACCTATAAATTTCTTCTCAATCTCCACACATAGGTCTGCCAACCTGAGAAGGTCTAAAATTTACTTGGAACTCCACGAAGAAGATGAATTATAATTAATGGATCTTGGATATTTTGGTTATTTTTCCACACTCTAAGTTTATTACATTGGTTTTTCTCAAGGGAACTTATACAGTATGAACAATCACTAAGAAGGGAGAACACTCAAAACCTTCCTATCACCTTATGAAGAATTCGATAAGACATAGTTTTCTACTAATAAATTTAATGATAAGATGGATGGTTTAAAATGGATATTGTAGGTGATAATGAGTCCCCCTATTCTAAATTAGTGGCATTAGTTCATAATTTTAAGGCCTCAACTTTATGAACAATCATTAATAAGATAAACATTTTTAAAACCCTTCTAGAAACTTGATGTATGATTTTTTAATTTTAGGTGGTTATAATGGGTATTAATGGTAATGAAATCACCATAATTTCATAAAAATATACCATGGGCACATGCATGATCCATTTGGTGGCACATGTAGAGTGTAAAAGGTAAGAAAATGGCCTAAAATACTATTTCTTCAAGCTATTTGCATAGGTCTCTATAGGTCTGAGCTTCCTAATCAATGTAAGAGGACTTATAAGCATGGGGAAAGGTATAATATCCATCAAGAATAAATTTTAAGGAATTACCATGGTGATGTAATATTTTTCAAGCAAGAAATATACGTAATAAAGATTATGCCTTTTTGATTTCATAGAAGACTAGTTGCAAACATCTTCGAGGTAATTTGGGGTATGGAAACCTTAAAAGTATCATCATAAGGAAATTATACCATCCATTAATTTTTTTAAAGTTTTGAACGTGACATACTAATGATCAAATGTAGTCTTGAAGTGCCTAATACATTAATGGATTGAGCATGATCCTTTAGTATTTCATGAAGATGCTTGAGGGAGAGGTGTAGTGAAGATGAAGGGTTTCATGAAACCTAAGAAAACATGATTAACCCACACAACATCAGTATGGAAAGTTTTAAAACATGTGAAAAGTTTCAAAGAGATTAAATGGTAGCTCAAAGATAGTTATATGATCAAGAATGCAACTTGTCACTTCTCAACAAGAAGGAGGTTAGTTCATGAGGAGAGTGATCAATCATAAAGGGAAAATAGAAAAATCTTATGCCACCTTTAAGATCACCATCTCATACAATAACACATGTTGAAGAGGATGATAAGACTATTGTTATCCTCCCACACTTAGCATGCTAATTGACTTATGATGGATGAATACTTGTCATGTGTTCTCTCAATGTATTTCTCTCTCTTATATCTCATTTATCCTAAATGTATGGCCTCATAAAACTTTTAATGGATCCTCAACCTACGTATGGTGAAGCACTACTTATATTAACACTTGTGTTTTTCCTTTCAAAGTGAATAAATGTTAATTTCTAACCTTTTAATGTTATAATTAGTGTATGATTCATGGTTAGCTGATGAATGTTAATATTAGTGTCATATCTCTCTTTCATTTATCATATCTCATTACCTACTTGTAGGTTTTTAGTCATCTATTAGGTCATCTACAGTGTGGTATATGGTCTTACATTGGCTAATTTTAGAGATTGCCTCATTAGTCTCTCATATGAGACCTCTTTGATAATCTCCTCTTAGTTATTATCTTGATCTTCAGCTTCATATTAAAATAATAATGATTGGAGACTCATGTTGAGTTATTATAATAGGTTTTTGTACTTGTTCATGTTTTTAGTGTAGTATAGGCAAGTGGAGGATACTGAGTTTGGTGCATAATCTCCCATTTACTTATTTTCAGTCATTTATCTCCCTTTTCCTAGCAAGAAGTAGGTTTAGTAGCAATTTTAAGGTGATACATCAAGGGATCTATCCCTAATATATAGATTCAATTCAACCATTAGGTCACCCAAAACTTAGAGGTGTATCCATGATATCACCTAAGTAAGAAGGCCTACAAAACCTTCTTAAGGGTGAAATTTAGTGTGATAAAAGTTTTGGCATGCCCAGTGGGACATATTTTCATCTATTGAGGGAGTTTTGGTGTTATCCTTCAATACATCAACCTTTGGAGGCATGATCCTAAGCATCAATGGAAAATCCAAGTGAACCATAGTTGGTTTAAGCAGCCCAAGTTCATAGAAGAGACTAATTAGTATGTATTCTAAATATTCATTTGGTTAAAATGCATCTTTTGTACCTTCATATCCTTCATATCAAGATAACAATGTTCATGGCTTCAACCCAAGTGGCCATTAAAAAATAACATACCAACCCTACCAATGTTATCAATAGTCTTATATGCTCCTTCTCACTCTAACTCAACCTCATTAGTAGTCTACTTATCCCTCTAGTCAACCTTATCAAAGCTATGTTAGTTATACTCAATTCTTATCAAGGCTCAAACATATTCTATTAGACTATAATGAGATATTGAGAGAGCTTAAAAGAGAAGAGGGGATTAGTAAAATTATCCGTATCAATATCATTCTAAGTATGAGGGACTTATTAGAGTTGGATAAGAATTAGTGGGAAGATTTTGGGAGAGAGAATCAGTATATACCAATCAATGACATGTTAAAGATTAGAGGTTTAATTTAGTATATAGAGGATAATTTAGTGTCCTATGAGATGTGGTTAATGGAATATGAGAGGAATAAAGTTAAATGTGATCAATATTATATATATTATCCTACCTCAAATCAACATCCTTTTATTCCCAACTTGCTAACTTGCAATATGCCATCAAAAAAAGCTTATGTATATGCAGGACCTTTCTCAAGAGCCTTCTCCCATTCCAATCCAAAGTCATAAAAAGGAGAAGATAATGGAGTTAAAACCAAGAGAGTTTTGAATTATCTCAATACCTTCACCTACCCCTCAAGTATAAGCTATCCATGAAGTTCAAAATACATCAGAATTTGATAGAGTGATTGGGAAGTGGAAAGAAAAAAATGGAATATCCCTAACACAGTTTCATTTGCCCCCTCTCAAATAATCCTTCAATGAGACTACTACTCCCAAAATACCAAGTTGGAAGGACACCTTATCAAGATTAAAAAAATATAATGAGCTCTCTTTCACCCCACCCCCTCCTTCAGTGAGAAATAACCTACTATAAAGAGGGCATAAGAAGAACATCTAGTTGAAAAGGAGAGTTTTTCAAGAGAGAATGATGAGGTGGCAGTTCTTGAGAATATTTATGAAGATGTTTCAAGTGAGTATGATGAAGAAATAATAATTAAAAGTCCTCATTCTACTATTGGATCAGATTTTGAATAAAAGAGAGAAAATATTCAAGCTGAGGTAGTTATATTGACTAGTGAGCATGATAAAATCATGAAAGAAGAAGTTCAATGTGTCTTTGTAGCATGTGATGAAGCTTATAATAATTTAAGTCATATAATTAAACTCCAAGAAGGACATGATAAGGATGTATAGGAAGCTAAAAAAATATGGGTTTCAAATGATTAAGAGGAGGTAATTTTTTTCTTTGACATTCCTTTTTGTGTTGAAGATGGTGATTTCATCTTTTATTGTAAAGAAGACCTAGATGAGCTAATTGTAGTGAAACCACTATAAAGCATCATTCAAGAATATATGAATGATTAGGTTATAGTTAATACATCAAAGGAAAACCCTAAAATAGAACAAATTAACTAATGTCTGAAGCTATAGAGACTCCTAATAAGTCTGATAATGCTTGGCAATAGTTGTACTATGTTTTTCTATAAGAGATTGAATATATTGGTAGGGTATCATTGGATGATAGAGTAAAGAAATAAGATGAGAGCCCAAATAAAGTTGTGATGGTTTTATATGATGAAAGAGAAAATAATGTTTTAGTTGAGCATGAGATAAATATTCATGAAATCACCTTGGTCATTAGCCTTGTTGAGCCTCATGAGCAAGATGAAGGTTTGAAAGAAGTTATAGTGGCTTATAGTGAGCAAGAGATAAAGCTTGAAGAAGTAAACTTATAGGTATTTAATGAATCCATTAAAGATTTTGAAATACTTGATAGGTATCTATCCCTAAAGGGAAATATAAAGAGGATAATTAAGTTGGCATCCCTTAAAGTGATCAAAATGAAGCTTCTTTTTGGGAAGATCTAGAATTTTTTTCTCAATATTAGATAGTGGACTTGTAGTTCCATGTGGATACATTGATAGGGTAGTTTTTAAGGTTATATAATATAATAAATTGGTTTATCAAGGTAAAAAATCCAACTCCTCCTCTATTATTATTGACAACATCACCATACTAGCCTCCATGGAAGCAAAAGAAGACCCAAATGAGTTACCAATGTGTGAAGAACACCTGTAGGACTTATTTGTGGTCTTATAACCATGTTATGTGATATTAAAATGGGACTAAATTTTTATTAAGGATAAGGAGAGAAAATTTATAAACATATCATCCCAAGAGACTACTTCACTTGATGAAGACTTGTTTGATGTTCTTAAAGTTGGGTATCAACTTCTTGACCATTTTTCAAAAGTTGAAAAAGCTACCATATTCCCTCTTAGTGGGTCCAATGAAGCTCAAGGTGGAGAGGAACAAGTTAATAATAACTAATGGAAAACATAACTTGATATATTTCAATATGTTAAAGTTATTTTTAGGCCTATATCTCCTAAAAAGAACATTGATGAGGTTTTTGTCAAATTTGAAGAATATGATATTAATTACCCATCAAAACTGAGGTGGTAGCTATGGTCACATTGGAGAGTTTTCTTATGGATCAATAATATAAAGAGGTAAAATTTTAATTACAAGAAGAGTTTGTTTACATTGGGGACATGTTTGATGCCATTGATTCACTTAAGGTCAAGCCAAAGACATTGACAATCAAGAAGAGAGTTGATAGAGAAAGAACAATGTCTGAACATTAGTTGGTCTATTAATCTTGTTCACTCCATGAAGAAGATATAATAATATTATATTTTGATCTAGGTGGATAAAACCTTAAATTTTATCTATATATATTAGTTTCTTGTGTTTATTTAACCTGAGTGCTTCTTAGCATAATTTATCTTGATGTTTTATTTGTTTCTTGTTTCTTGTGTTTGGGAAGGTAGTCAATCATCTCATATTTTTTAAGAGGTTGTAATCAAATTTCAAGTTGTAAGTCATTTTTGTGTTAAGTTGAGGTGACCATATATCCCAATGGATGTAAGGAGGCTACTAGTCTAGGTGCATATAAAACACACCCCCCCTAGAGGTCGCCAAGAATGTTAGCCAAAATGGATACCATAAGCTATAGTATTAAAAACTTGTTATCTAGACTTGTTTAAATTTTTTGATAGAATTTTAGAGTTATTATTTTGGTCAAAGCCTATCTTGACCTTGGTAAGGAGTGTTGTTGTTCTTAGTAGCAATCAAGGTCTTCTATGATGGTCTAGTCAAAATGAGAAGTCATTATACTTAGTTGTTGAACCAATAGCCATTGATTGATCCTTTATGAGGTGTTTAACATATTTTAAGGTATTTTGGAAAATTTAAGGTAATTTTCATAGTTGTCTTGTGCTTGTTTAAACATCTTAAGTCTCAAACCCACATGTTTCAAGCTAGTTTATAAGTTAAGGATAATTTTTTGTGTCATGTAACACTTTTTTAAGAACATGTTTTCTCTCCCTTACACATACCCCTTTTCAAGGTTTCAAAATATTCCTTCCTTAACATATAACCCAGTCATAAAATCTCCTTTTCTTACTATTTCACCTTCAGAATATAATGCAACATGAGAAAAGGCAAGTTAAAATAAGTTTATTCATTACATGTGCATTATGCATGTTAGTGAGGTCTTCATGAACATCTCTCATAAATATAAAATAAAGAAATAGTATAAATTATCAAACTCTATTGCATGAGGAGGATGTTTTGATGAGTTTTGTAGGTTTATATGCATAATTAGAGCATATCTAAATAGGTAGATTAGAGATCAAGGTGGTTAGGGTTATTCACATTATCATCCAACCTCCCCAAAGCCAAAACCATGATTTAGAAGGTGTTACATGTCCAAACAAGAATAAAACCCTCTTATCTCCTTAATCAAGTTACTTTCAAGCTCAAGAAGACCAATCAATTTTAAGATGGTACATAGATGTGAGAGAGATATTTATGTTAGAGGTATAATCACTGGGGGGTGAATCAGTGGTGACAATAATCCAAAACAATTTCCAAACCCTTCAAACACTTAAGAATTTAATACAACCAATCATGAAGCATAAAAGATGTTTATAGCAATGAACAATGAAGATAATGTAAGATCACACACAAAACATAAGATATATGTGGGAAACCCTCTTGGGGAATAAAACTCAATCTCAAGACTATAAACACATGGACTATTTGTCCTATAATATGATCAAAAACATGAGAATGGTCAATTCCTTTTGACAAAAATTTAGTAAAACACATATTTCACAAGGAACACCCACCCCTAGGATGATCAAGTCCTTATGACCACCTATTTGTCAAGTCCTTCTGACCAGCTTTAGTGAAACACGTATTTCACAAGGAGCACCTACCCTTAGGATGATCAAGGCCTTATGACCACCTATTGGTCAAGTCATTTTTACCTAGATGTTGAGTACCCTCCCAACAACTATGAAATGAACATATATTTATCAATGATTGCCTACCAAACTGATGAATATACAATGTATATCAAATTTCTTCAAATCTGCACACTACATAGTCCACACTCTAATTTTCCTTTCAAATCAATGATAAAACTCACACAAACATAATCTATCCTTCACTCATCCTCAATATTCAAACCTAAAAGATCACTATCTTTGAAATAAAAAATATAACCTACATGTCATACACACAATCATCAACTTGATTTGCTCTACAACCCATCCACTGGGCACACACCCTTTCTTCTTTCTTTTTCTTTTCAACTCTCACATGTACCACTTATATCAAATCTAGAAATCACCACCTTTAATTTCACCTTTTATAGAGCCATCATGATCTCAACCTTCCTTGTTAGCTAAAACACATGAATTCACCCTTAAGACATCTAACATGGCTCAATACTATCCTCTCAAGTTGGCCATAACAACTATGGGCCACACTTAAGCAGTTATGCCTTTCAATTATGCCTTAGTACCCTTATAGGTCTCATGGAGACCTATTACCCCATTTAGAACTCCATTGAGCAAGTTAAAAACACAAGACCACTTCTAAATGCTTAAGTCCATTCCAAATGATCCCTTTGACATCCTCAAATGATCATAGTCATAACAACACTCCTTTGCTAAATCCAAATAGATCAAAATTTGACCTTATACATAGAAACACCATGAATGATAAAAAAATCAACTTTTAAGCATTTTTTTCATACTGAATATGGATTGGTCAAACCTCTAAAATCCATACAGATGATCCTCATGAAGTCTACAACACTCTCCAATAGCTTAGTCACATTGAAACATCCAAATATCATCAATAACAACTCAATTATCCTTCTTATGTAACTTACAAAACATGAACAAAAACATAGTCAACTTTGGAGCTCAATAACTACAACTATATGGATAGTCAAACCTTCTAACCAATAATGAAGGATGCAACTTGGAGTAATTCATAACTTTGATTTTTACTATAACATAAAATTCTATATAGATAAAAATTTATGTATAAAAAACTAAGCACTAGTATTTCCTTCATTAAAATTCAAATATTTAAATCCAAATGGTCATAGTTAAATCTAGGTCACTTAGAACACATCTCATGCTCTTCGCTCAGCTCACTCAATTCACACCATCTATATTATTTATAAGTAGCTCAAAATTTAACTTGCAGTATTCCACTATCCAAATGTTAAAAATCAAACATGTTGACCTCATCTTGTGCACACTTCAAATATTGACCAAAATTACACCATCAATTTATATAGATTAACTATGTCTTTATCTTTCAGTGTTCACCATTAGATCTTACTCTGAACACTTGAGATTATGACACTTAACACCCTTAAATGCCTTATGATCACTTTAATAATAGTCTCTTGTGCTTGTTCCACTTGGTAGTCTTGTGTGCATTTTTAACTCTTTGACTTGTCCCACACCATTGATCTTTGTTAGTACGAACCACCGCTCACCATTGATCTTATGTCAGACTAGCAAGCTTGTGACACTTGTCACCTACACATGTAACCATTAACATGTGGAATTCATACACACCATTGATATAAATATGTATAATTAAGAACTCACCATTGGATCTTCTAGATCAATGACGTCAAACTTCAACATGATTAAACTTGATGGTATCTAGCCCATCACAGTCTACTAGAGCAACTTTGAAGCTTTATAACTTGAGCTAGAAATCACTTCAAGACTCCAAAATTTTAGGGTACCTATTTGGTACTAAATAAAATATCTCCATGAAATATTTTGACCTCATTTGAATTTATGGGTGATTTAAATAAATTCACAAATTTTTTGGTTCATTCATGTCTACATGATAGTATGTGATTATCTGGCTAAGTATAGGAAAAACATTACAAACTACCTAGGAAACCAACTTTGCATAGTTATATATTTTGATCCAATCAACTGAATGACCTAAAAATTGGACCATATAAAATTAAGAATAATTTTATCACACACATATGACCAAACCCCATTGAATCATCCATACGTGGAAATGGTGATGTCATCAAATTGCCTACTCAAATTTTTTTCCCATTAGACCCAAAATGTCTAGATAAAAACTATGAACTACCAGATGAAATACACTCATGAACACAAGAATTAAAATCATATAATACCTCTTATGGGACATATTTAATATAATAAAATCACCATTATTGTCCTTAAACATCCCTAAAAATGCCAAAACTAAAGATCAACTAAGCCTACTTTAAGCATATTAAACCAAACACACTGCACACTTTGTCATTGATACTTAGACTATCAAAACACTTCATCCACTTACCTAGATACCTCCATGACATCACTTGACAAATCTCAAAAAATTTATAACCAAATATCTTAGTCAAAGGAGGGGTCCCTAATTTCCTTCTAAACTATGGCATTGGTTTAGAGATAGAAGGTCCCTTGTTTATGAATAATCATTAAGAGCATTGATAGCTCCTTAAACCCTTCTAAAATCCCACAAACATGGGTTTTATTATTTGAGGGAATTTTAAGTTTCAATAATATAAATTTAAATTTGTGTGAGTTATTAAAAGTTATACATAGTCCTCCCACATCACACTCCACCATCATTGACATATGTGAGTAGTCAAATAGAAAAATGTTGTGTTTGTTATTTTTTGAGATGTCAAGTAGAGTTCTTGAAGGTATGATGTTATTCAAGAATAAAGGTGGTTGTGTTTGGAATTAAAACCTTGTGATCATATCTATCAAGCTTCCTTTATATTTTGTAGATCTCTTCAAGACAAGTAACCATTGACCATATTTGTAATGTCAAATAATGTCATGATTGACTGTATTATGATTTTCAAGTAGGGTTGTTGAGGGTAAAAGGTGTTTTCATGCATGAAAATGATGGTATATATTTAGGAATAATTTAACATGATCTAATCTATCCCCTTAGGTCTTTCTAAGGTATTATCTAAGCCTAAATAGACCAAACATTAAGAAAATATGAGGTTATAGGTTTGTAGGTGTGGAGGTGAATGCTTTTTTTTAATCAAATATGGTACTATTGAAGGGTTTTAGACATTAAATTAAAGTAAAAACATGTGGTACACATTTATACCAAACTTAAAAATCTTATACATGCTCATTAAAACCCATATTCATTCCTAAAGTGTCTTTCTTGCACCAAACCAAGGGTACAATCTTCAAGAGAGCAGATGTAGGCCTATACGATAGGATTTGGAGAGAGATTGAATTTTTTTTACCAAATATGAGATATGGAAGATTAATAAGGACAATAAATGTTTGGGTAGAGATGTCCAATATAGAAAATTTTCATGAGAATAAATCACATAGTTTGAGCAATGAAGGTGTGAAAGGGTTTTAAGCCTATTGAGACATCAAAAGGTGAAATAAAACATTTGAAACCCAATCATAGATAAAACAATTAAAGGAATTGGTTAATTTATTAGTATAAAACGTTTTTATCTCATAAAATAAGAATATTTAATAGGATACGAATACTCCTTTATCATTTCCAATAAGAGGTTATGACGTGGCAGTCCATGAAAACCACCGAGGAAGAGGTTCTTGAACAAAGCTCAAGAGTAAACAAGAAAGAATATGAAATATGAATGAAGTTTATTTATTAATTCACTATAATAAGTATATTATTTATGGTCACACCTAAATAAAATCAAATATAATCCTTGCAAGAACATCCATAGTCAAAAAAGGCAAAAGATATGGTATTTGTGTACCTATAGGTCTAAACAAAAGAGTTACAAGGATATTCTATCTTGAGGTGTTTGAAAATGTTATGATCAATTGAATAAAATATCAACTTGATCAGATCTAAACATATCTCTCATCAACCTCTCAATGAATTCAATGTTTATGTGATAGTCCTCAAAGTAAAAGAGTGAATTCAAATAGTAGGATTACAATGGTTCTAAACCTGAGATAGACACCTGCCAGGTTATGCATAGATATGATTAGAGGAAGGGTGAGTTTGTATAATACATGATGTGTTTAAGATAAATTGTATCCTTATACCTAATTTGGTTGAGTTCTATAAATCACAAGAAGCCACTTCTAAATCAAAGAATAGTAGAATAGTTTAAACACATAGGCTTAACTAGACTATGTTAAGACTGTGAATGATTTCATAAAGGAAAACATATTATTTGAATTGAATAGGATATGTGAAGATATTTAAAATTTTAAAAGAGTAAAAGATATAGGTAAATAGGGTGTTAAAGGTGTCAAGAAAATCTTCATAGATTGTTAAGGTGAGAAAATAAAGGAAAGTGGATGAAAAGCCTAAGGAGGCCTAAAACCCTACATATAGATAAATCGAATCTAAGGTAACATGAACCCTCAATACAAAAGAGAGAAAATTTTAAATCATTATAGGGGTTTTTATGTAACTATTATAAGAAACGCTAGCCAATAAAATGCATTTTTGAAGGCTTTTAAACCTAGAAACTTCTTTTGTCTCCACACACAAGTTTGCTAACCCAAGAAGGTCTAAGCTTTTCTTGGAAATACATTGAGAAGATGCATGGGAAGGAATGGATATTGGATATGTTGAGTATTTTTTCACACTCTAAATTTATGACATTGGTTTTTCTCAAGGGAACCTATATGATATGAATAATTAGTAAGAAGGGAGAACTGTCAAAACCCCCTGTCACCTTGTGAAGAACTTGAAAAGACATGTATTTATACTAAAAAATTGAATGAGAATATGGATGGTTTAAAATGGATATTATAGGTGATAATGAGGTCCCCTTATTTAAAATTAGTGGAATTATTTCATAATTTTAGGCCTCAACTTTATGAATAACTGTTAACAAGATAAACTCTAAAACCCTCCTAAAATCCTTTTAGGAACTTGATGTCTGAGTTTTGAATTATAAGTGGTTATAATAGGAATGAATGGTCATGAAATAATGTTTATGTCATCTAAGGATCCCATGAGAACTTTAATGAGCCATTTTGTGTCACGTGTAAGTGGAAAAGCTATTTATAGAGGTCTATGTATGTATGAGTTTCCTAATCAGGTTATGAAGAATTATAAGAATGGGAAGAGATATAATATTATTAAAGAATTTATTTTAATAAACTCCCATGGTGGTGTAATATGTTTTCAATCAATAAACTAGACCTAATGAAGACTGTGCCTTCTTACTTGCATAAAGGACTGGTTGCAGACTTCTTCAAGGTAATTTAGGGTATGTAAACATTTAAAGTATCCTTCCAATCACCTCATACCATCCATATAAATTTATTAAATTTATGAATAGGCCATACTAATGATCAAATATAGTCTTGAAGTGCCTAATACATTGATAGATTGAGCATTATCCTTTAGTATGCCATTGAATATCCTGGAGGGAGAGGTGTAGTGAATATGAAGGGTTCCAAGACACCTATGAGAAAATGATTACCCTAATAAAAAATAAGTATGGAAAGTTTTAAATCATGTGAAAAGTGTTAAAGAGATCAAATGGCAGCTCAAAGATAATCAAGAATGCAACTTGTCACTTCTCGACAAGAAGGAGGTCAGTTCATAAGGAGAGTGATGAGTCATTAAGTGAAAAAAAGAAACTCCTATGCCACCTTAAAGATCATCATCTCATCAAATAGAAAATTTTGATGAGGATGATAATACTATTTATGGCCTCCTAAACTTGGCATGGTAATTGACTTGTGAAAGATGACACTTGTCAGGGGTTCTCTTATTATACTTCTCTATCTTCTCTATCATTTCTCTTACATGTATGGCCTTGTAAGGCTTGTAATGGATCCTTAACCTGAATATGGTAAATAACTAATTATATAAAAACTTATAATTTGCCTTTGAAAGTGAATAGATGCTGATTTCCAACCTTCTTAGTGTTATAATTAATGTATGATTCATGCTTAGTTGATGAATGTTAGTAGTGGTGTCATATATCTCTTTCATTTATTCTATCTTATTACCTACTTGTAGGTTGTTAGTCATTTAATAGGTCATAGTGTGGTACATGGTCTTGCATTGGATAAGTGTGGAGATTGCTTCATTAGTGTCTCCTATGAGACCTATTGATCATCACCTCTTAGTCATTGTCTTGATCTTTACCTTCATATTGAAATACTAATGCTTTGAGACTCATGTTGAGTTAGTATAATAGCTTTTAGTGCTTGTTCATGTTCTTAGTGTAGTATAGGCAAGTGGAGGATACTATGTTTGGTGCATCACCTCCCATTTAATTATTTTTATTCATTTTATCCTTTTTCCCATCAAGTAATAGGTTTAATAATAATTTTAAGGTGATACATCAAGGGAACTAGCCCTAATCTAGAGATTCAACTCAACCATTAGGTCACCAAAAACCTAAAGGTGTCTCCATTCTATAACTTAAGTAAGAAGGTCTAAACAAAATTATTAGGGGTGTAATTTATTGTGATAACACATACTTCTTAGGATAGGAAATAATTATTATAAGAATTGAACTTCAATTTAGGCTCAATCTACATATATGCCATCATTTAGTTTTGATGATTATAATATTAGACAATAGGATCCATAAGGAAAAGTCAAAATATATGCACATAAAAAGAACATAGCTTAACATGGTCTATACTCATAATTATGATGATGATAAGTATTATCTAAATGCTCATAATGATGAAGTAGTTCAGTGAAATTAGAATTAATAGGTCAATTAAGACCATAGGTTTAGAGAGCGTAATATCAATAAGAAGTAAAATAAATACCTAATTCCCATTTACCTCTTGATGAATCATAAGGACATACTCACTTCTCAAGAGGAAATTTTTGTATGTATTATTTATGACATCACCATCATACTCAACCAAATCACATGGTTTTTTTAGGTAATGGGATTTCTATCTACACCCCTATTTATCTAACAAGTGCTAGTTCAATTTTTATATCTTATATTTTACCTCCCATAAATGTAATTTCATTTTTGGATGCCTTTAATCCTATTGAAACAAGTTTATTAAGGCACATTGTCTCTCATCTTGATCTATCAAGACCCACAAGGTTTACTTATATATATATTAGACAATACATGGTGACACAATCTAGCATTGGTATTCAAGTTTTAAATATAATTTCAAAGGAAATTGACCATGTGTTTACAATCCAAGATGTAATAACTTTCATGAAATCCATGTCTAATGTTCTCAATACCTTCTGCCTTTTGAATGCTTTAATGTGTCATTCCTCTTATATTATTTTAATTCCATTTATCATTTCTCTTGACATCAAAACAAAATTCACATTTATAGTGGTGCCCAAAATTACAAGTATTATTAGGAAATTTATTCATATGTCCAAAAATTAAGCCTCTTCATTCCTTTTACCTCTTTATCTCACCTCACCACTAGGAATTATTATGAAAAATCCATCTTCATTTATCATGGTAACTTCACATATTCTCATGTTTACTATTGCATCTTTAGGATTTGTCACTTCCACTTCTAGTGTATCACATGCCTTACCTTCAACCTCCACCGAATAACATTAGGATAAGGCTAATATTAAAATTCATAGATTGATAACCTATATATGGATAAATCCTAAAAGCTTATTATGATTATTCATGATGAAATATCAATTAATCTCATATTTGAGAAATAAATAAATAAACTCAAGAGAGTAACCACGAATAAAATCAAATGAGATGGTATCCATACCTTGTGTGAAACTTAAGAAGAGTTATTATCTCTAACAAGGAAAATAAAGAGAATGCAGAGCATGGGTTAAAATTGTATATTATTCAAGTAATGAAAAATAAATAATTAAAGACCCAAAGTCTGTTGTAGAACATGTTGTCAAGGACATGAAGTAAAAGGTGAGAAGAATAGAAACCCAAACTGAAGACTATGTTCATGTAAAAATTACTGATAAATTTAAAAATGATTCAAAATATTTATTTTGATCACTTGCTATAAAGTAAAATTTAAGAGTGATGTTTTGTAGTGTAATATACATAAATACCTAAGAGAGATCACTTGGATGGAAAAATAAGTTGGAAAACATTTATTTTATGATTAAAAAGGGTATACTCCCCCTAATAAGATAATGATTATGTTTTATGTAACTTTGTATCAAATTTTTTCTATACAAATGAGATCTGAATTAAAAGAGTGATCTTGGGATATGAAAGCCATGATGATTCCCTTGGATGATTTCAAATAAAATGTTTAAATTTTTTTTCATATAAGCTCATATACCTTCAATGTTATTACAATACAACATGGTTATTGATCCCCCAGAGTTTTCACAACACCTTGAGAACTTCATGACAGGTTTCAAGGAAAGTCTCACCAATGTAGACATGGATGTAAGCCATGAAGTGATTGATCTAATCACTTATGTCACTGAGAAATTAAAAAATCCTCTATACTCTAGGAATATATTAGGACTTATTTGTATCATCATGCAACATTATTAACCCAAAAATAACATTTGTTTATAGTCTTAATTATCAATATTTCATAGATTGACTAGAATTATCAAATATTTTTTCATGAAATTTAAATACAACAAGCAAAGACTTAAAAGTCAATAAAACTCACTCCAGATAAGTCAAATAGAGAAAAATATAAATGACTTGAGATCAAATTTTATTTCTAGCTATCTACTTTTTAGGAGTAGAGTTATATTCTACATGCTTTACATTTTAGTTCAGGTTATAAATAAGATATTTTATTTCAATGCAAACTATTTTTTCAGGGTAAGGCAGTGACTATATTTTATGTAATTACATTCATTATAAAATTTTTTGAAGATGAAGATTTATTGAGACTTTAAGAATACTTTTGAAATATTTTGGAATATTCCATGAGTTACTCAAGTTTTTGCTTTCTCAAATTATAGATTAATGCTATAAATGTTTTAGCTTTGGTATTAATTGCCTAAGATTTACTAATTTCTTATGGATAGAATATGTTGAGTGATTAACTAATTTGTTCTTTTTTATAGTTATCTTTGTTTAAATTAATTATTATGGATGAATGTGATTTCAAAAAATTAACTATATTTTTTTCATTTTACGATCATGATGTTATTAAGATTTGTTCACAAGAAAAATTCATTATACTCTTTATTGTGTTCGTAAAAGTGTGTGAATACTAATATTAAATAACATTATCTTTTACATGAAATAGATCTTATGAAGTGTTTTGTTTAACAAAAATATTTTAAGCATAAAATATGAGGAATCTCTCTTTTCTACCTTACCCTCTTTACCTGATTTATAATTTTTTAAAATCAAAATTACACTTTGTACAACATCATTTTTAATATCCATATTATATTAGAGTTTTTATTGATAGTTAGTTTAAGGCAAATTTTCTCATAGTAAAATTTATATTAAGTCGGTAATAATCACATTGCTTTGAATTTGCTATTCCACTATGACTACACATGAGAGTCACAACCTACAACTCATGTCTTGATTTATTTTTATTGGTCTTATAATAATAGGGTGAAAACCCATTAGTATGTTGGATGAGTCAAAAATTCACATCAACATGATAACTAGCACTAAAAAGAGGGCCCATAACTAGTAATTAATTTTGAATACTTACAGTTTGTAATATCTAAAATTTAGAATTATAATTAGAAAGAAAAAAATAAAAAATTCTATTATAAACTTAATAGAACCTTAGATTGAGCCTCAATAAAATAAAAATAAATTCAATTTACCTTCACCTTACCAAACAAATGAAGATGTTATTCTTTGATGACTTGATTGTGCTATTGTGATCTTGGTATGTGGTTGCTTAATACAAATCTCTAATATAAGATAAATTTAGTAGCATTTTGTTGGATGATGTTGATTCTCAAGATGAAACCCAATATAAAATTTGATAGATTGATGATTAATTATCCAACATGAATAAAACACATTATATTATAGACTTCTCCCATGGGAAATGGATGGTCATATTTAATCTTGAATTATTAAATTTATTAATTTTTAGATGGATAGATTTGAGTCCTCATTCAAGTGGAGAAGGCCAATTCCTCAAATGATTAAAAAAATGGGAGACATTAGTTCGTAGTTAAAATATTCTTAGGAATGAGTAAGGTAGTTGGATGACTCACCATGGTAGTTGCATGTTTCAAGGAGTTGGTTAGATGACTCAACACTAGGTTGAGAGAATTAAATAAATGGTTGGGTGACTTAAAATTTTGATGAAAATAATTGAGGATGTGATTTGGTGACTTTTAAATTATAATTATTAATTATTTTTATGAAATTATATGTGCATGATTAATTATAAATGGACTAGTTAATTAATATTAATTAACTATATAAATCTAGGAGAGAAAGTGATATTAGTGAACTTAGGATAACATCGAAAATTTGAATGGTGAGTTAGTAAATAGATTAGGTGATTAGATTGATATTTAGTGAAGTTAATTATGACACTAAATGTGGTAGAATTTAGGTGTCTACATTTTCCCCTATTTGAAAAGGTGTTGTGACTAGAATAAATAATACATTTTTAAAGAATAAAGAAAATTAGAGTGGAAACAAATTTGAGAAGATGCCTTGAGCAGCTTGAACGAGTGATTAGGTTAGTAGATGCTCCCTTGATAGATTGTGCCAGGATAAAGGATGAAGATAGGCACTCAAAATGAATAAATGATGAAAGAGGGTTATAAATATAGATATAAATAATAGTGTAATTGATAACATAATAAATAGAGTTCCCATTATTGATGAAATGCTTGTATGATTTTAAAATGATTTTCCTCAAGTGGATAGTTACAAGGGAGAGGATTGTAGAAATAATATTTATTTAGATAAGATGCACATTTGGATATGGACCGTGCAATGATATATGTATAAAAACATATATGGGAAGGATATATCCCATTGATAAACTATGAGATGTGAGGAGATAAATATATATTCCATGATTTTTTTAAGTAATTGATTTTTAATCAAAAAATAGATAAATCTGAGTATGTGGATAAGTGATGGGGAATGAAAATGAGGTTATAGGTTTGTGAAATAATATAAAAAATCTTGGTCAGGGTATTTTGCAGAAAAGATTGTATAGGATGCAAATAAGTCACATCACATACCCAACCACAAGTTTAATTTAGGCATGCTTTTTTTACTACTAGTTTTTGATGAGATTAGCATCCTAGAGTCTTAGGAAAGGAACTAAAGTGGGTTTAATTTTCAAAACACAAATCCCCCTCTAAACAGTTTAAGTAATTCACTTGCCCTAGTGCCATCACACCCTCTCACAAGGCCAAGATGAAGGGTTGGTTTGATGGCATGAAGGAGGAATTTGAGGAGTGGAATTTACCCAAAGAATTACCCACATAGATGGGATAATATGCACATTTTTATATTAACATTATTCCCCACACATATCTGGATGACAACCACTGATAACTTATCAAGGTGGCTTAAGTTTCCTTATGCCTTCACTTTTTGATACTTCATAGACTTGATATTATGAATTTAATATGTGTGACCTATACACATTGATGTAGACAAGATTTATTTTGAGATCCATACTGTTTGTAATATTTATGTTTACCTAATGAGGCATGTATGTGTGGAGAAGCACAAATATGATAAGACTATTATTAATGCCTATCAGATAGTTATGAAAAGACAAATTTGGGTCATATTATACATACTCAAGACACCAAAGTAGACATATACAGGGTAGGAGGTGGAGAAGGAACCACTTATCTCCTAACCTGAGACATGCATGGAGGTGAGGTTATGAGCAAAATAAAAGAGGCCAAGACTTGAGGTCATGATCTCTGACAAGACTAAGGACCAATGTAGGGTCATCCCAAAATGTCAACGACAAGCCTCACTACCACCAAGGACCCTAGGGTTACCTAAAAAGTAGGAAGACATTACTACATCCAAACCATCCCCTCAAGTAGAACCTAAATGATAAAAGTGAACCCCATCACAAAAAAAATCTAAGGAGATTTTGGTAGAAACAAAAGGGTGACTCTGCACATCTCACTACTCAGGTAGAGTCTAAATAATGAGAACATTGAGTGGTAATTCTAGACACAAATAAGGTT
>JARHVA010004984.1:25000-180000 GCA_037957365.1 Torreya grandis
AAGTGATTAGGAATAGGATAAATTAGTGAAATAAATTAGAATAAATGAGATGAGTGGAATTAGTGTCAACTAATAAGAATATTAGTGATGACAAATGAATCAAGTGGATTTAGATGCATCATTTTTCACCTCTTTGAAAGGGCATTGTGAGTGAATTGAAGTGGAAGGAGTAATAGTATTTCAAATAAAAACCATGTTGTATATGAATGTTTATAGATATTATGCCCCCTTAAGGGGATATGTAAAGAGGAATGAGATGTATGGCCACTCAAAAGAAGAAGTGATGGATAGATGAGGGGATGGAATTATATATGTGAGATATATGGTGAAGAAGATGATCGACCTATGTAGCGATCTATAAATTGACGATGCCCCTGGGAAAGACATATACATAGGGAGTAAAGATGATAGGTGTCATGGTTGTCGACACATCCCAAGGGGGAATCAATTATAACATGATGATGATAGCATTAAAATGCCACAATATTTAGACATATCCCAAGAAAGGATTCATGCAAGGGAGAGTTATAGGCCAAGATAAGATGATGATTTGATAACATTGATGATGGGTGTAGCTCAAAGATAAATTATATCAATATGATATAGGTGATAGATAATAATTAATATGATCAAGTGAACAATAGTTAAGGGAAAAGAATTGGACTACATTATATCAAATCAATGATCCCTAATATGATTAATGATGATTCCCCTAGCAAGGATACATGTGATGGAGTGATAAAGGAGATAGTAACCAGGCTATCCTTGGTCATTAAAACATGGCCAAGTGTTTCCTACATAGTATGAGTAGACCTCAGGCCAATGTATTTCTAACTTGGGGATAAATAATAAGGATTGATTAGATAATGAAGATGATGATGATGATGATGATGATGATGATGAATAATATTAGTGATTCTAGGATGATGTTTTTGATAAAATGATATGACATAGATGATGAGATGAGGATAAAAGATTGGATATTAGTTGGATGGGTCAAAAGGATTGAATTGGTGATAAGAAGAGGGATAATTAGATGATTAGATAAATGATGAGAGTGAAGGTGATCAAGCCATCAAAATTTCATAATTCTCATCATAGTGTAAGCAATTCAATAAATATAGCACTTGGCAATATGCCCCATGATATAAGGATGACTAAGAGGACATTGTACCAAGGTGCATGGGAAAATAGTTATCTCTACATCCTTGAGGGCACTTTTGGTGTCCTCCTAACATCCTCATTCATTTACAAATAGAAAAAATAGATATGATGCAAAAAAAAACATAAGACAAACAAGATATATACATGATAATCAAACAAGACAAACAAGTAACACACATAAATATCTATAGGTAGTGTCATAATGTCTTGTGTAAGATGGGATGAGTGATTAGACTAATTTGGTTATGATGATGATTAGGAACTTGGAGTTATATAAGATGATCATGATTAGGATTAGGATGAGGTGTTTCCCATAGTTTATAATGGAAGGATGGGTGATTTGATGGAGTGTGATAAAGTCTTTGAATACTAATTTAGTCTCAAAATTGAATCAAAAAGTGGTCAAAGAAGGTGATTTAAAAAGGGTGATGTTTTAAGATGACCTAAGACTGATAACACACAAATCCATGCAATATTTCAATTTATAAAGGATAATAGGAGATGATGGGATCAAATACCTTTCATATTAGTAAAATAATGATTGGATGGGTGTTAGGTATGAGGAGGAAATGATAAAGATAGTGATAGGATTAAGTACCTTTTGCACTAGAAAAGAGGTGATGTGATAGGTGCTTAGTGTGAAGAGGAATTTATAGGGAAATTATGGTTTCCATATTAAATTATTTGACAAGGTTATGTGTGCCATTAATACCTTAGTCAAAAGGATGATTCTAGATGGACAAATGGGTGACTACTAGGATTTGATTTCAAGACTAAATGTTGTATCCAAGGATGATGGATGGGAAGATAGATAAATGACATATAGATGGATATTAGATGTCATAGATATGGATGCAACTAAGGGATTAGGCATAAGATAAGACACCATGGACTAGGATTTATGGCTTTTTAAAAGTTTATGATTTTTAGGTTTTTTGACATAGTTCAAATTTTTAGTGCTTTTCTAGAACACACACACACACACACACACACACACACACACACACACACACACACACACACACACACACACAAAGCGCGTGCACACACACACACACACAAATGCACACACTATATAAATGGGGTTACTAGCAAAGGGAACACCAAACCTAGCAACCAAGATAAAGGGACATGGAATGATGGATGGTATGAAAAAAAGATGAGGATGAGGTGGAAAAGGGGATGAGGACCAAGGAAGAAGGGACTAGGGATTGAAAATGACCACATCATGAAGGAAATAGATGTTTAGTTACCTGAGTGTTCATTCGAATATATGACAAGATGACTCCAAAAAATTTCTTAGGATACCTTCCAATTAATTACGAATGTCAAGATAAAAAAAAGGACATAATAGGATGCATGATATGATGATGGGTGATTGGTAATAAATAATGGATGGAGGGGATGGACAAGTGATGGTTTGACAAGGGGTATGAAATGGATGGATTTTGTTCTAAAGTTTTGAGGTATAATGCAAACAATTGATTATTATACCATGATGCTAAAAACCAATTTTCATCATGGTACTTACCCAAGGTACTGGAAGACTGGTTTTCACCATTGGATGAGTGATTTTTTATTTTATTATTATTATTTTGATTTTTATTAGGCATCTCAATTTATTATAGGTTAAAATACAATATTTTGGCATTGTTGTGATATTTAACCGATGTTTATTCTAGATATATGTGATGCTAGGATCATGTCTTGGTGGCCTTTATTGATTATTGATTTAACATCCTTTAGATATTTTGACCAAGTGTCTTTGTAACCCATATAAGGGAAAGTGTTTCCCAAATATTTGAGGCATGATGGGGATGGGGGTATGTCATGGATGTGATGATGGGATATAAGATGTGAATGAGGGATATGATCATGTTAGATGATATGATGAGATCGGGAGTGAAAATGGGGTTCAATAATTACATACATCATTGGATATGGTAAATGGGCTTTTGTAGATTAGTGTCATGAGATTAAGGGATCTAATATCTTTTGATTTTTTGATTATTTTATCCAAATATTAATATGATGGTCATTCATATGATTTTTAACTTTATTTTTTGATTGGATTTGATATTGACTTCTCCCTGGTGATGGTTTTTGGGCTTCACTATAAGGGATTGATATTTTTAGATTAGGCTGATGAATTGAATCTTATTTATTTTTATTGATAGGATCAAGGATGAATTGATTATGATTTATGACTTTTGGAATGTGGTATTAGACCCATATATTTGTGGCACATATTATATTACTTGAGGAAGGCTCCAATGATATATGTTCCTATTAAACCCTATGGAGGGAGGTGATTAAGTGATCATTGATAGGGAGAAAAGGGTCCGTGATGGATGAAGGTGGTGGTGAAGGCATGATGAGGTCAATGAGTGGTGATGGGGGGAACATAGTATTCATAAGGGTTATTAGGAGACCCAGTTTTGACATTAGAGAAAATCTCCTGAATATCAATAAAAGGATCAAAAGGACTAGTTATAGCATACACATCTAAAAGAGGATCAAATTCACTCTAATTATCTTTGACAAATAAAGCTTATAAGAATTCTGTTATGAATTCATCATCCTAATTGGGATGTAAAGGTATGCTTGATGATGGATTAGAGATACCTAGATTAGAGGCATTTTCAAGAAGATAGGCATTATCAACATCGATGAGGGATGATGTTTCTGATGAGGAATTTGATTTGGATCTTGGCATTAGACATGATTTTAATGATGATAAGACTTATGTTGGATATAATGTACAAGATGTAATGTTGCTAGTAAAAGGTTCATTATCTATGATTAACCTCTCAACAAGGGGTATTTGATGTGATGGTTGAGGGGGTTCACAAGATATGGAAGGACTAGGCTCATGGAGAGTAGACTCAGCTTTGATGGAGGATTTGTCGATGATGGGGGGATCATATAGGATGGGTATGGAGTCTTGACCTTGGCTTGGAAAGGGAAGGGCTTGATCATGATTAGGAATAGAAAATTGACATTCCTTTTATTATTCATTTAGGGATGTGGATGCATCTAGTTCATCCTCAATTACTATATCACTATGGTCAATGAGGTCTTGTACATAGTCTTGAAAAGGTTGACATTGATTAATGGTATGCCCCCAAGTTCAGTGATATATGTAGTATTGGTTATCTTTATACTAGGAGGGCTTAGGCTTAGTGGGATCAAGATGTTGTATAGGTGGATAAACCATCATTTTGGAGGTGATTAGTTATTTAAAAAGTATGTCTAAGGAGATAGGAAGGGGAGTATAAGAACCCACTTCTCTTTGTGACTTAGATGTAGGTTGGATTTATGTTTAGATGATTATTGACATGATGGGGTGGAAGGAGTTGAAGTGGCCAAGATTGGATTCCCTTTGCTATTATTGGAATGGATAGATAGTGGTTAATGACTAGCAAATGGAAGATTGGTATGGGACTCACATTAAGGGGCTTAGATGGGAGGTGTAATGAGTTGAAAGGGATCAACACCTTTAAGGGGTGGAACACCCATCATAATAAACCTCAAGATGATCTTATCCTTATGGGTATATATATATTGGTATATGAACATAGGATCTATCTCCATGGTGAGGTTGAGGAGTGATGGATGATGGAGGTAGGATAAGGATTGGATGGGGTTATTGAAAAAAATAGGTTGAAAGAATCAAGCTAGTATGATTAGGTGATAAGGAATGAATGGATTAAAGAATAGGATTAGATTTCATAACAATAATAGGTGATAATGACCTATTCATAATGTCTATGTGTTAAACTATCAAAAATGATTGGGGGTTTGATGGGTGCCTAGGTTCCAAAACTAGGAAGACAATGATTGGATGGGTGATAGTTAGGAGTAGGTAAATATGATTAGACTAAATTGATGATGATGGTTTTTATAGATTGATACTGATAAAGTGACAAGATGATATCATGATATCAACTAGATATTTGACTAATGGGACGAGTAATAGTGGATTAGGATGATAGGATGATGTGGATAAGAAGACTAGCTCATAACCTTAAACTAATTTTACTCAAGATAGGATGGGATATGATTTATGTGATGAAATTGATGAGGATAAGTATAATGGTAAGTAATGATTAAGTGATGAAGGGGTAATGATTGGATGGGGGTGAGGATGATAAAGGGTAATATAAATGAGATGGGGATAGTTTAGACCCTAAAGAGATAAGTAGGATAAGATGAGTATGAGATTAGACTAGATGGGTGATGAGGACAAATTCAAGAGAAAAGATTGATGATGGATTTAGGATAAGATGTGGAGGATAAAACAAGGTGTGATTAGGATATGTAGGTAATGAGGGTGTGATTAATGATGGATGGGTCTAGGATAGGATGTGACTAGAAGGATGTACAAAACAATAAAGATATGAACAAGAGGGAAAGATAAGGATATACAAGATGATGACTAGGATATGCGAGCAATGAGTGGATATGATCAATGATGAAGGGGATAAGGATAATATGGGAGATAGGATAGGATAAAGGCAATAAGAGGATGATGAGATATGTATGAAATGATATATATAAAAGGAAAGGATATACAAGGTGGTCTTGGGATAAGGTGTGGAGGACTAGAGGTGATTAGGATATGAGTAATGAAGTATGATCAATGATGAGTGGAGATGGCTAGACTAGGATGGTATGAAGACAAGATGGGAGATAAGACAATGCAAGGATATACAAGATGGTATGTACAAAAGGATGATGACAAAATGATGAGGCAAGTATAGACAACATGATGGATTATGCAAAGACCTAGATATGTGTGTATAGGTTTGAATGAAGGCTGACTCAGATCAAAAAACAACATAGGTCAAACACAACACACACCCAAGTAAGAAAATCATAAACTAATGATTAGTAAATTTAAAGGTGTGTAACCTAGTACTTACACCATCAAATAACTTGGTATTTGAGGTTGTAATCTAGTAACCCATTACAAAATCAATGAACCCTCTCAAACCCATTTTCACATGATGGATACTTAGGAGATGATACTAAATTTAGAAGTGAGGCACCTCTAACAATTGAAGGATCCTATTTTAGGTTTGCACAAGGTTTCTAGGTGTATCCCCTATATATGCGAAGGTATAATAGGGCCTAATTTCATATATGAGGCTATCTAACCACCATGTGTATTAGAGATTAACTAACCCTCAATCCATGGAACCCTTTATGGGGACTTTTGCTTAGGCATCAAATGATAGCTCTCCTAATTTTTAGACTCCATTAAAATATAAAGTTTGGACTAGTGCATGGTGGTGAAATCCATGATCACTAGCCTCCTAGAAAAGAAAAAGGATGGAGGGTGTATAGGTAGTTTTTGATCCCCTAAGAATTACCATAAGGACGTAAGGGGGAGATCATACACTGACCATGGCTCTTGGGATATAAACAAGTAGATAAAATATTAATTAACTGATTAAGATTAAGATGTGAGATATATACAAGATGCAAGATAAGAATATACAAGTTAGATAATGACAATTATATTAGAAGACAAAGTGATTAAAATGATATATAAGGCAAAATGGTTCAAAAATGATTTTGAAGTACCATGAGGATAGTCTTTGACAGGTGGCCTACAATCACATGGTTAGTAGTTTCAATTGGAACTCAAAAAGAGGTAACCTACAAGATAAGGATTAGTAGTTTTTGATTGATAATTTTGAGGAGAAACCTACAAGACAAGATGTTAGAACAAAATATGATGTTAGCAAGATAAAATATGCCTCTAGATTCACCCCTATAAGAAATAAGACGTTATTATAATATTCCTTAATAAAAAACACGCAAAAAAATTATGTTTTGGCTCTATAATTCTTTTGGGGTGAGCGAGCCATGATGCGAGGGTCTGGGGGAGAAAACCCCTAGTGGAGTCAAGGGGTAGCACCCCTTATGGGGTCTAAGGGTAGCTCATAGTACAAGGAAGGTTCAAGGGGTGGAGATCAAGAGGCCCAAAATAACTAAAAAGGAATAAAAAATATGTACTTAAAAAGACCAATTTAAAGGCAAAATTTAGTGCAAAATTGCAACTACATAGTGCAAAGTCATAATTAGAGAGTGCAGAACTACAACTCCAAGGTAAAAACATAGATTGTGAGTTGTGATTTTTTAGTAGTTAGCTTAACCATGATAGTCAAACTACAAAATCATGACAGTTAGACAAAATCATTACTATAAATGATAAAAACACTACTCGATACAAATCAAGAGTTGTGGTTTTGTGATAAAATACAAAACCTTAAGATTTCAAATTTTTAATAGAAATAGATGTCTACACAGGTGATGATAATTTATTTAGATACCTATATGATCAAATATGATTATTTATAGATAGATTATAAATACAAAATTTTGTAATTAGATATTTAAGAAAATGTTCTAAGATTTTAAACAATCTAATTAACAAAAAAGTGTTTGTTAGTTAAATGTTATCCTATATCTACCTTATAATTTTAATAATAATATTTAGTAGATATAATAAAGGTTCAAAATTAAAAAAAATTAATCGAAAGATAAAATGACTAATATCAAGACAAAATCACTAATGTGAAGTGTAAAATCATTATTATCAAAATTTTGTGACCTGCTGTTTCATTAAAGAGGGGAAAAATGACTAAGAGGATGTGTGTTTTGTTATGATTGTGGATGATCCTCTATCATTTCATCTTTCTTGTTTTTGCACCTACCAATTCAATAGATCACAAAAAAAACCTCTTACATAATAGGGTTGATAAAAAATATGGTTTTAAAGCAAAAATCCATTAAACACAATAATAAAATGGGGTTGGATGCCCTTTTAAACCTGAATCCTTTACACATAGAGGGATAAAACCTTGAAACACACAAAATGAGCACCCAGAGTTAGATAGAATAGATAATCAACAAGCAAAAATGAGAGATTTGATGCATGCATTCAGAACCTACAAAAGTAGAAGTTAGCTAGACAAAACTACCACTACTAATACAAAGTCATGAATTGTGAAGTTGTGGTTTTGTCAAAAGATACTAACCTACAAAATATATTGTTAGTGGTTTATAAAATTTCTATTCTATAGTCAAAATCACAACTCTAAAGTCAAAGCCATGATTTGCAAGTTGTAGTTTTGTCTAAAGGCAAAAACCTACATTCTTAGAGAAGATGATTAGTTGTTAGGTCAAGAAGTTATCATAAAGTTATAACTCATGGGGATAAAATTGTGACTACATATGGAAAAGTCATGAATACCAATGCAAAATCATAAATTGCACTTGTACATGCAAAATTTCCAAAAATTTTGGGATTTTTCTTGACTGATTAGACCTACAATCTATCAACAAAAATCCTTGGATGCAAAATTATTAGATTGGGAGGGATTATCCCATAGTGATCACCAATTTATAGTAGAATTTTTAGGCACAATATGGATTTAACTGTCTAAATTCAAACCCAAAGATCAAACTACTAATTAGAGTGATAAAGCCATTAGAATCATAATACAATAGGTGAATAAACATTCAAAACAACATTATAAAATCCTAAAGCTAAATGCTCTACACCATTATTAATCAAAATAAAAGACAAAGAGGAGTGGGAGTAACTTGACTCAAATTTTTTATATGGAAGCTTTATCAAGGATGATGGAAGCTTGATTATGAAATCCTAAGATTATTGATTAGTTTGACATGGATTTGTTATGAAGCTTGTAGATAGATCCAATGGAGGGTTGAGGTGGTTTAAATAGATTTTGGAGGGAGAGATCAATGGTGGAGATTTGAAGTTAGATGAGGGAGATCAATGGATGAAGATTATCCAAGGAATTTAAAATTCCTTGGAAGCCTCTAGATTTGGAGGATTCTAGAGAGGAGGGGAAGTTTAGAGAAGGTTATAGATTTCGAGGAGTCTAGAAACCTTCTTAGGGTTAATGATGATTAGATGGAGGATTAAATGAATATTAGGTAGGGATTAGGAACCAGGGGTGTAGGAGAGCCTAGGATTAGGCTTGGTAGGTTGTTAGGTGGGTCATGGGAATTTAAAATTCCCAAATAATAGGTAAATGGGATTAGATTAGGATAATGTGTATTTAGGATAAATTAATGATGAAGTGGGATAGAATAAGGTTAGAGTAATGAATAATAATGAAGAGGGACATTAGATAAGTGATTAAGAATGGGATAAATTAGAGAATTAAATTAGAATAAATGAGATGAGTGAAATTACTATCGACTAATAGGAATATTAGTGATGAAAAATGAAGTAAGCAGATTTAGATGCATATAGGTTCTTCATTTTTGGTATCAATATATACTTGTGGCATTGGGTATACTTTACATCATGTGAGAGGGATGAGACATGCAATGATAATTTCCATCTAGTTGCCTGAGGATTCAATCATCCTTAATTACCTACTACTAGTGTTATAGTATGCACCATTCATCATATAATAACTAGAAGTCATCTTATGGAAACTGAATTGGCATTTTATAGCAAAAATTTACAAATTAAGGTTGCTTGGAAAGGGCTAAAATAACTATTTAAGTTGTAGGAATGGGTGATGATTAAGAGGAAGTTTATAAATGACTTTTTTAATTACTTTGATTTGATTTTCTCTTTATTGTGTTTTTTTTCTTCCTTATGGTAATGAATATGATTTTAAATCAAGGATTTTTATATACAAATATTGGCCAACCAGGGGCTAGTTTTCTAACCAACATCTATCAACAATGCCTAGAGGATTTCATTGCTGATTTTTTTACTATTTCATTTATAACCCTGAATGATTAAGTAAAAAACTTGACTAGTTAGAGTGTTTATTCAACCCATTTTCAACCAAATAGATGTATGGTTAGATAAGATATAACATAGTACTTATACTTTGTCAATGGAGAAAAGGGTATATTGCAATATCCTTCTAATGTATAATAAATATCTTTAGAGGGATAAGAGGAAGAAAAGGTGTGTCCATCTATAAGCTATCATGTGAATCTCTCCTTGGAAAGAGGATTCTTGAATAATTTGAGTAAATGACCTTTAACGAGTAAGTAAAATCATATTAGATCACTAGTCTGCATCTTGATGACTCTATTTCAAAGACTTCTTCTATTTCATAAGGCTCGAGCCTTCTAATTATCAATTTACCTTATGATATTTATACTTGGAATAAAAAATTAGGACCCAATCTCTTGACTAAAATTATCTTGTCTTGATTTGCTTTTCATGCCACATTATCCTCTATTATTTCACTACTTTAATATGATGTAATGCCTCTCTTCAGAGTTTATCCAAAGCATTCAGCTACATGGCTCTTTCCTTCTATACTTGTGATAAATATAATCTAATTTTTAATTTTATCCTCAAATTTTTTTGCTTAAATTCAATGGGATCACAAGCTTTTTTACATAGACCAATTCATATGGGGTGAGGCTAGTTATGGTCTTCATATAATTCAATATGTCCAAACTATTTCAAGAAGATGAGCTTCCCATTCATTATGGTGAAAATTGACTATTTTGGCAAGGATATTCTCCAATTCCTTAATTTTAACATCTACCTATTCATTGGATTTAGGATGGTATGGGGTGGATTTCTTGTACCTAATTTCATATTCTAAAATAAGGACAATTATGAGATCAGATGTAAATTGAGGCCCTTGGTATGTAACAATATCTTATGATACTCCATAGTGGGTGAAAATTTATTCATACAAAAATTATGCAAATTTCTCATCACTTACATGGATTAAGGCTTTCACCTCGGCCCATTTCATCACATAATCTATGTAAACTAATATATACTCTTTTTTTTGGTTTTTAGATTTATTGGTCTGACAAAATTAAGTCCCCACTTATCAAATGGTTATAAAACCTATTGAGGCTAAAGTGTCATCTCATTTGAATGTGTGGGTTTCCCCATATGTTGGCATTGATCACACTGAAGGTTATATTAAACTGCATTCTTATGTAAGGTAGACCAATAGTATCCTATAGTTAGAATATTTATGGAAGCCCTTTATGCATCAAAATGACCCTCACAGGGTTCATCATGGCATGTTCTAAGGATGTCAATAACCTCATCTTCATAGATACATTGGTACATGATTTAATTAGGTCTAGTGACAAAAATATATCTGGAGATCCATGAGTATGAACTAATTTTTGTGACCAAATTATACCTCTTTTTTGGAGAGAAATGTTGTGGGAACAATCCTACAGCCAAGTAATTAGTAATGTCTACATATTGAAGAGTGTTAGTGGTTAATGTAAAAAGATGTTCATCAAGAAAGGAGTCATCTACTACTAGAATTTGTTCATCGAATTACAAATGTGATAAAAATATAGAACTATATTATCATTTTCTAGTCTATCTACAATAGTAATATTAAATTCATGTAGAAAAAAAAACCACCTAATTATCCTTCCAATGATAACAGGTTTATTCATTAAATTATACCTTATTGTTTCATGATCAATATGGTTAAAAACATGATAACTGATAATGTAGTGACTAAACTTATTGATAGCATAGACTACAACAATAAATTCATTTATAGTAGATGACATAGATCAAGGACTATTCCTTCTGACCAACCCATTTTTTCTCATATACACTATGAAGATGAAGAACTAAGGTTTTTATATTTGATAAGGAGTGATAGTCTATGACCCAAATCTAAGTGCAATAGAGTGAAGGTGACACAAAACCCAAAATCATCAAGGTGGTCACATCAAAATTTAATAGGTATTCTATAATGAACACCTACATCCAAGTTAAATAGAAGCATCAATGTAATAGTACTAGGTTGATACACATATCCATGATGATAGAGGTACAATTTCCAAAATCAAGCAAATGATATAAAATTCAGATCCAAACTATTTTTTCCTATCCTAGATCCAAATATGTATTAACATCAAAAGTAGCTAAGTATCTTATTTTCATTATCGTTATAATATATAAAATAGTTTTAATTCTTACTTTTATGATATCTCAACATAGTAAATTTGATATATGTTTATCTATGTTTGTAAATTAATTAGTTTACTTTAGAGATAGTCTAACATCCTTATGCACTAGTCTATCTCTAACTCCTTTCACCCTAGATTCCTCAATGTATATTTTAGGGTCAAACATATATTAACATTCACTTGATGAAATAAATATTAGGCAAGAAAAAAGAGGCAAAAACTAAAATTAGAGAAAATAAGAGACTGAAAATGTAAGATAAGGGGAAAAGGATGATGACACACACAAAAAAACATAGACAATGCCAAGGACATCATCAAATTATTGGATTAAGAATTTGAGCTTAATGAAGCTTTAATTACCATTTCTAACACTTATTTTTTGTTGTTTCTTCACTTCATTTGTACTGTTAGTAGGTTGGTTTTTATGTTTTTAGTTGTTTGGATTTTTTTCTTAGCTCTATTTATTTTTATTCATGTTCTATTGTTTCCTTGATCTAACATTCTCTTTATTTTTAGGAGGTCCATGTCCCTCTCAAAACCCTTTTTAAAAATAATATAAATAAATAAAAAAAATGGTAAAATATATTGGTGAACCCAAACTTTTTATTTTTAACTATTATATTTCTGATTTTGTTTTCAATTTCATTTTTCATTTTTCATTTTTCAAATTCTTTTTCATTTATTTTCCATAGAAGTTATGTTTTGATAGTTAAAAAAATCATAGAAAATATGGTAAGCTACGTATCCTATCAGTAATTTCCTAAAATAACAACATTACATATTTAGAATTTGTCAAAATAAAATTATTTAATATTGTATATCTTTATCATTATGACATTTTTCTAGTTTTACACCTATAAGTAAAAATATATATTTATGTGTTTTATCAAAAATATGGTAAAACATAATAGTGAACCCAAAATTTTTATTTGATCCATAGATTTTGTATTTGGATTTTAATTTTATTTTAAAAGAAATTTATTTATTATTTTTTCTCTAGAAATTATGTTTAGGCGATTCTAAATTCATAGTAGTTGTAATTCTAGGCAAAGTGATCACTAGTTTTACCTAATTTTTAGTGTGAGGGGTACCACTCAAATGCTCAAGCCATAAGTTATAATTATTCATGGATTTTAGATTCTAAGTACCTCAAAATATATTATAAATGATTAGGTTTTTCCCCCTAAACAATAAAAACCCTTCAACTATTTGTTTGTTAGACTAGGTTTTTTTACCTTAGCTCATGTTCACCTAGGTGCTTTATTTTATTATTCTCGCCCAATTATGTGTGGATATTTCATTTTAATTATTTTAGATATTATGAGATATTACATATTTACCTTTTAGATATTATGGAGATAATTTCTAAATATTTTTATCCTTTAGGGATAGTTATCTCTTAGTTATAGGTTTGATTTCTATCTTGACCTCTTAATTAGGAATGATTGCTTAGCTTGATCTCTTAGTTAGGATTGATCTTCCTTGCCTATATATGCAAGACCCATTCATTGTATTTTTATAAAATTTCTAGAGATGTAATAGATGATATAGTTTCTCTTTGAAATTAATATGTAAGTTTATTATTTAATATTCTTATTATTATGAATATGATGTTATGCTAACACCTAAAATATTATGGCTTGGAATGTTTTTTTTTTAAAATTCATTTCATGGTACCAGAGCTTAAGGTGTTATATAAATTCAATTGTAAACTCATTAGAAGGGAATTATTTTCCATATATATATATATATTGTTTATTATGATGTCTAGTAGGACTTTGTATCTTTTATTGCAAGTTTTGGATCACAGTGTTTGTAGTGATGATCTGGAAGAAATAAGATACTATTTGTTGTGTGGATTTATGATTTGTTATGTATTTTATATGGTGTGGGCATTTTTTTTAAACCTTATATATTTTTTGGGCATCTTTAGTGTCATTTCATTATTTTTTCTATGTTGTGGTCATGTTTTTTTTACAAATCTACGCATAGTGCAATGACGCTATTTAGGGGAGTGTCAAATTTAGGATAACAGATCGTAATAGGTAAACATGTAAGAGAGTGTCAATTTTAAACCAAAAAATAGGATCATTATTCATCTCAAAATTCCCTCTCTTTTGTTGATGATGTAATACACACATCAATCCAATCAATCAAAAGGGGGAACATTCATCCTCACCCTTAGCCCTTGGTCATATGGTGTGGTGATGTAGAGGGGGATTAATTTTTTATTCCTATTAGTAGGGGCTTAACTTCCAACCCTTGAAATTCATTTAAATCTCTCAAAATAATTAAATTTTTTGAATCATTTTAATTTTGTGCATTTTTATTTTACCCATTTATAAAGGAAAATATGTATTAACTATATCTTTTGATTGGCAAATTTAAATTGAGTGATATTTTTTTAAAAAGTGTATATTTTTTATTTACAATATATTGGTGTCATTTATTTTGTAAAATGTACTAAATTATAAAGTGCCAATTTTTTGGGTGCTCATTATTTTCATCGAGAGACACTAAATTGTCTAAGGGTTTTTTTTGGGGGGGAGGGTTTTTATACTTACTATATTTCTCCTTACTTTGACAATGGATTCCCACTTATTAGATCCCCTTAATACCTCAAATTACAACACTTGGAATAACAAAATGAAGATACAATTGTAGTTGAAAGGCTTGTGGAAAGTTATGTTTGGTGACTTTCCTCACTTTATAGATGAGGAAGATATTTCCTAGATTATATCGATGGAAGATGATGTTCTTTGCAATTATCCTCCATGTTTAAGACACTTTGCAGTCCTATGTCACATGTGTCACATCACCTAAGAAAGTTTGAGACTGATTTGTAGCCTTATTTGGGAAGGATACTAAGTCTTGAGGGTATTTTGAACCCTCTTTTACTACACATCCTTTTATTCCACTTCCTTTTACTCTTGTAATTGAGGATGTATTTTGTGATAATGACACATACGTCATTTCTCCTATTAGTTAGTACTTATATTTTGATGGTGGTTTTCTTGATGCACCTATTAATCCTTATATAATTTGTACTCCTATTCATTTCATTGATTGATAGGGCATGATTCTTGAGGATGTGGCACCTGCAACATCACTTTTAGAGATCATCGATGAGACACCATCACAACTTACTAAGGATGAATTTTATTGTACCATGGTTAATGTTCCTTAATCACCCAATCCTCTTGTTTTTGAGGATATGTGTTTAAATGGTGATTTTCATGAGGAATCTATTATTGTTAAACATTTTGATCTAGATTTTGTTATTGCCCTTGCCAATACTATTATTACTTGTTCTAAGATGGATCCACTTGCTCACATATTTTATTTCTTTGAGAGATATATTCTTAATCTTTAGGTCTTGCCCACTCATATATATATATATATATATATGTGCTACACTAATAGAGTTATTGATAGTGACTTACAAATTATCGTATCTCCTATTAGGTTTATTCTTTGGCAAGGTTACCAAAACATCAATGTTTCTACAGGTGATGTATCTTTGGGACATCATGATCACATACAACAGTTCGATTTTATTCCTATGGGGAGAACTCATGGTTTGTGTATGTGGGAGTATTTCACCTCATAAGGAGATGGTTTCTTACATACTTTAAATCCATGCAAGATATATAATATTGATCTTTATGTGGAGTGAAGGAAGTTGTCCGTATGGGGGATTTCATATGAAGTCCTTCCTTCCTTATTTTCTCTCTTTTTTAGTGGGAGTTTTTTCTATGGGTTTTCTCCCTTTCTCCACTTTATGAGATATTGCTTCATGAATATATTGTACATGAGTACTTGATCAATCCTTATTTCTAGGACTCACACCATAGATATGTCACTTAATTTTTGGCTACTAGATTCATTTGAGGAGGGATGTTAGAGTAGGTTGTTTACCTTATCTCATGTTCATCTATGTGCTTTATTTTATTATTTCCACCCACTTATGTTTGGATATTTCATTTGTCTTATTTTAGATATTATGGGGATAATTTATAGTTATTTATATCCTTTAGGGATAGTTGTATATTAGTCCTAGGTTTGATCTCTAGCTTAATCTCTTATTTAGGACTGATCATTTAGCTTGATCTCTTAGTTAGGATTGATCTTATTTTCCTATATATGCAAGGCCCATTCATTATATTTTCATAGGAGTTCTAAAGATGTGATATATAATATAGTATCTCTTTACAATCAATATATAATTCTATTATTTCATTTTTTTTTTTTATGAATGATATGTTATGATAACACCTATACCATAGGAAGCTTTTAGCGAGTTGTTCTTGTAGTGCACCAATAAGTGGTTAGATATAGAAAGCTACTCTCAACATACCCTAAATATGGGATAGTTGAGCTAGGAAAATGGTGAATCATCCATAGTTAATGCATTTTCATCTATTCTCACTATTTATAACTTATATCAATATATCTAAGAGCCTACAAATAAAACACACCCTTGACTAGTTACATCTTTAATTCTTGCTATAAAATTTCAAAAGTATTAAAATCATGGTAAGTGTATTTTACATACAATTTTTTTAGTATTGTATTTTGTATTAATTTTCAATTTTCTATTTAGATTCAATATATATTGGAATTTATAAAATTAAAGTTCAAAATAAAGTCCAAAACTAATAGTGTACAATCTTACCCCTTCCTCAATTCATATTGTTGTAATATTCAATCTAAGCTATTACCTGTCACTACCAAGTAGAAAAGGGCATAGAAGAGTTAGTTTTTTCCTCTTATTCCTAGGACACAAGGTTATCTATGCCACCATATATGTCCTATTATATTTTCAAGGATCACATTAGATTCCAATGCACATGATGTCAAAACCCTCATGAAGATGGGATTTTCACCCACCCCACCAAAATTATGGTTGTCAACATGTTCCTCAACAATCCCCACCACCTCTCATAAGGAAATTAAATAAATTTAAGATTAATGATGTCATTTATAAACTCAATAATACCCTTGATAAAATTTCTATTTTAGAGTTATTAAAAATATCAATCATTTACAAAAATATCTTATATGATTATTTGTGAGATACAACTCTCCCTATTAATACACAACTAACATCATATAAATCTATCATGAAAAAAATTAAGGATGTCAACAAGGTTAACACTTTCAATAAGGAATATCACCTCCTAAACATATCATAAATAAATATCTTCCACTATTCATTCAAGCTTAGATATATGGATAAATAATCAAGCATATGTTAGTTGAAAAAGGTTAAGGAGTAAATATTTGTAGCTTTACCATATTACACCAATTAGGTATTAATATGAGCAAAATTAAAATATAAACATAAAGCATCAATGGATTTGATAATACTCATCAAAAAATAGTAAAAATCACATTAGACTTACTTATAAGCCCCAAAATAGTGTATGTTGTCTTTCAAGTTATGCCCAACCAAATACACTATAGTTTAATTTTTAGGAGACATTGGATTCATTCCATGGATACCCATTCCATATATGTATGAAATTAATAGATGAATAATATGAATATTCTCATCCATAAGATGATACACTTTTTAGATACTTCAAAATGAATCAATCACAATGTAAAGACCATTATATTAAACCACCTACACACCCAATCACACTTGAGCATATGAATATATATGAGGTAGGTGAGTTAATAATATAACATTATTGATTTTAAAATTGGATAAAAATACTAAATTTTAGGTTCGTTGATATAATTTGATAAAACTACTATAAGTTATTGATATGAATAATATAGTTATATTTAAAGATAAATGACAATTTTGATAATTTTACAAAGAATATAGAATGTAATACATTAAATTTATCCAAAAAAATAAGGGACAAGATTTTATTTGAGTTAATAAGAATGTATGAATTATTATAGTTGTTCTAAGGCATTATGATACTTATTAAAATCATATATGTGTCTTTAAGGGCATTTAAGTGTTTAAAGCTCATTTTCACTAGTTATTTAATTCTTTTAGACTACGTTTGGTTGTTTCAAATAATGTGTTAGATATTTATGTGGTGTAATTTAAAATTGAATTTGATGCATATTATGGTATTAATTAACCCATACCAAGGCACTTTAAAATTAATTTGAATTCAAACTTGTGTGGCACTAAGTCTAACAGATTTTAGACTATGTGGAATTAATTTGAGAGTTTATTTCTAATGTCTAAGATTGTGTTACATCTATTATGTTGTAATGTTTTCTTATTTTGGATTTTATAAGATAATTCTAAGGTGTGTTAGATAGAATCCTCAAAATAATAATTCACATAGAACACATGGGGTGCATAGTTGTTCTTGTTTGAGTTGGATGCATATTGTTTGCCTCCAAACCTGTGTGTAATATATTCATCATTATGTAAAAACATTTAAATTATCTTTGTTAATTATTACCTTGTTTAGAGTGTGTAAAGGTTAAATATCATCCCATCAAGTCTTTGGTCTTCCAAAAGACACTAAAAGGAGATGAGATAATTTTATTTTTTACATTAACACATTAAGACACAACAATATTCTTTATTTTTATGCCTTTAATTTCTCAAAAGGAGCGTAAATATTTAAGTGTAGAAGCACACAATAATATTTTTTTCATTTATGACTTATAAATAAAATAATTATGAAAAAATTGCAAAATAAATAATTTTTCATTTTCCCAAAAATTAAAATCTAAAATAAAAAACAAATTGTTCAAAAACCCATATTCACCGTATTCAGTATCAAAAATTATTTTGGTTCATGTTTATGGGTCAAGCCATCATGATTTGAATATTACACATATATCTTATCATATATGAAAAAATAAAATCTATGATCTAATGCCTATAAATCATTAGGGAGAAATAACCAAAAAAAATCATTTTCCCATCCCTCTATTATCAATTTTATACTCTATAAGATGTAAATCCCAAAAATGATCAAGAACAATCTGAGTATACAAGTTTATTGTGCCATGTACAAGGACATTTTTAAAAATGGGTTCCATAGATACCATAAATTATTTTCATGAACTACCTAAGTACCATGTCAAATTATGTTCTCACATATTTTATGCCTCTTTCATGTACCGATGGGTATATAGAAAGGACAAGATTGTTTCACGTACTAATAGGTATATAGAAAGGGTGAACATATATAGAGGTTTGGTATAGTAGTCTAGTGGTATATTCAAAAGGTGGAATTTTAGGATTTATAATGAACCTTTCCATCTCCCTTCATTTTATAAATGCATTCAATGATGATATATGGTTCAAAATTTATGATTAAGATGAAAAACTAGCAAAACCAATAGATACAAAGGAATTAACTATCTAGGATCAAAATATTATGAAATAATTATCCTTGATAAGTCCCTAAATTAGTATAATTTTTTTCCATCATGTAAAATGATGTATTAATTAATATGGAGAAATTTTAAAGTTCAAATAATTTTATGATTCACACTCATAGCTGGAGTTCACATAGTTATAATTAAATTTGTAAAATCTTGAATTGAAATATGGTGATTTGATGAGTTTGGAATCATAAAGTCATGTGATCAATAATGATGTGGATAATACTAGTGTAAAAATTTAAATATACATTAATTAATTATTAAAATCCTTTCTTCCCATGTATTCAACCTACTTTGAGTGCTCACAGGTAAGTAATCATTTGAAGAATATAACATTTAATCAATTGGTTGAAAAGATGGCTAAAAGAGAAAAGGCCTTCATGTGAAAAATGAAATCCACAATTGAAAGTTTTTGTTACACTAATAAAAAGGGCCAATGTTCTAAGGATTACTCTTTAAATAATGTGATGTCTTCCAAAAGTGAAGGCAATGTTATAACTGAAGATAAATACAAGGGATGAGGAGGCAAATGTAACAATCATAGTAGGGAAAATAAAAAATAGATTAATAAAAACACTCCTAATACAAATAGTAAGATGGAAAAGGAATCCATGATAATTATGAATGTAATACATCATGGGATAAAATTAAATATTATCATAAAAATAAATTTTGAAAATACAACAAAAAGCATAAGACTTGACCCAATCCAATAGTGAATATGTGTTTCTTAGCTTAGATGAGGCAAACACTGCTTTAGTAAGTATAATATATTTTTATTATTGGTTTATTGATAATAGTGTCACTCAACTTATGAATGTCCAAAAATAATTCTCTTAGGAGTTTAAGGAGGAAATGTTTTGTCTAGTGTATGTAGATTGATCAAGCCTACAAATAGAAGGAAAAGGAACAATCACTTAAGCATTAAGGGATTTCAGACTTCATACTCCAATATGTAATGTAACTTAGTCAATTTAAATTGAATATAATGTCCTTATTTATCATATGTGACCATGGGCACTCCATGTTTTTGGATAATTGGGAAGCCACAATAATAATGAAAAGTGACAATATAATTTTATTAACTAGATTTGAGGAAGGAAAACTATTACAACTCAGGGGTGATCCATTAGTCTCAAATACCTTTTTTCATCTCATTGAATAGGTTATCATCAATAATTTTGTGTATGTTATATTTTGGAATCCAAATCATGATTTCATTGATTTGATGAAAAAAATGGTGTTTTAGGTTTGCTTACCTTGCCATCAAATTTGAAGAATGTGAGGCCTACATTTTGGCTAGGAATTAAAGAGAACCATTTCAAAATTTATAATGTAAAATTGATAAAAAAAAATGTATTTATTTCACTCTTTATTGTTTTCTCTCCCTTGGTGGTCACAAACACTTCATGTTATTCATCAACCATTCTAGAATAATGAAATGGGTCCATTTTCTTAAAAATATATCAGAAGCATTCAATACATTCAAAATGTTTCAAATAAGTATTGAAAATGAATCACAAACCCACATTTATACATTGAAGACAAATAATGGTAGTGAGTACACTTCAAATGAATTTTGATCTTATCTAAAATAAAATAAGATCAAAAACCATCTCATGGTTCCCCAAAATCCCCAATAGAATGGATTAGTGTAAATAATGAATAAAACCATGACAAATATCATTCAAGAAATGCTATAATTCAAAGGGGTAAATATTCATTTTTGGGTAAAGGAAACTCAAGTGATAGTGTATCTATGAAATAAATCACCATAGGTAACCATTAAAATAATGATTCCAAATTAAATGTGGTTTGGTCATCTCCCTTTAGTGCATCATCTTTGGGTTTTTTATTCCATTTATTACACATTGATTCTAAAAGATAAAATAAATAAGCTCAACCACATGATTCTAAAATGCATTCACTTGGGATATTATAAATCCTCTAAGGAATTAAGTCTATATGATGAAAATTAAAAATAATTTATTCACTGTGAGTGATGTTATCTTTTGTGAAACTATAAAGGATACAACCAACATTGATCAATAATTGAGGTGACTCAATAACTATGCAAATTTTTATGTCTACAAGGAGAGTAACTTGGATGTTCTAAATAGTGAAGGTGGACATACAACTAGGAGTAATTTGAATCAATATTTTATTCTATCATTGAAAATGAAAATCCTTCAAAAGGAGAAATGAACACTTCATCACATATTGAACAATTACCTTCAAAATAGAAGTCAAACAATAAAGAGGATTAAAATAGGAAATTAAAGCATAAGATGTTTGATATGGGGTATATAAAAAAATACCTAAATGGGATCCTTAGACATTAAATTATATCAAACCTAATGAGGTCAAAAATATTAGCACTTGAAGTTCTTATGCATAAAAATAACAAGTAGAGAAGTTCCTCAAAGAAATTCAAGATAAGTAGAAATGTTAAATTGAATGATCCTCCATAATAATAACTCAATTTTGTATTCAATTCATAATTAACATATTTCAAACAAGATAAAAAAATTTATGTTTGGATGGAAGCTATGAAAGATGAATATGATGCATTAATAAAAAATGAACTTAAAATTAGTGGATTCTATACTAAACTTTAAATGAATTTGATGCAAGTGTGTATTCCAAAGAAAATAAAATGCCAATGGATTTCTTGACAAGAACAAAGTAAAGAATTTTACCAATGGATATGATCAAAAGGAAGGAATTGAATAAAATGTAACCTTTGCACCTACACCAAAATAGAATACCATTAGAACCATGTTGGCTTTGTTAGTTCATAACAGATGGAATTTTCATCAAATGGATGTCAAAACTACATTTATAAATGGTAGTATAAAGTAAATAGTGTGCATGACACAAACTAAAGGTTTTGTAGTAAAGGTCTAAGAGCACAAAGCGTGAAAACATGAAAATTAATTGTATGGTTTGAAACACCCCCCAAGATTGGTATAACAAACTAGATGAGCACTTATTAAACTTGAATTTCAAATATTTTAAGTTTGGATATGAAGTTTTTTTTATAAAAAGTAATTGGCAAGATGGTTGTGTTATTGGTGGTGTCAGTTTATGATCTACTCATCATAAAGAATAATGAAAGATACACTACTAAATTAAAATCATATTTGATGAAAAGATTTTAAATGATTGATATGGGTTATCTTAATTACTATTTGGGTATTGAATTAATTTAATAACTAGACTATATCTTCATCACTCAACATAAGTACATTGGTGAAATTATGAGAAAGTTTGAACTGGGAGATTATATACCTTTTAATATGCCCATGGAGCCAAATATGAAAATGACCATAAAATATACCACTTATTTTGTAGATGCTACTAAGTACAGATAGCTCATTCAAATTTTGATCTATGTGACAACAACTAGACCAAATATTTATTTATATGTTCGTGTTCTTTTTTGATTCATACAATAACATAGAGAAAGTAATTGGGTAGTAAAAAATATATTCCTTTGATATATTAAAAGAATAAAAAACCTTGAACTCATAATCTAGGGAAATAAAATTCAAACTGGTTAGATATTCAAATTTTAACTATGTTGTTAATTTTAAAGATAGGAAGTCCACTTCAAGTTTTTTAATGAATATGGGAATAAAAGTTATCAATTTGAAGTCAAAGAACAAATAAGTTATGATTATTTATTTAATAGAATCATAATATATTGTAGATTAATATGAAACTAGAGAGATTTTGTGGATTAAAAGGGTTATTTCAGATGTACAAGAATAATGGATCCCATCAACACCTCTCATGGTTGAAAATAATTCTAAAATTTAAATGTAAAATAATCAAGTATTTCATGACCAAATCAATAATATCAATACAAAATATCATTTGATTTGTAATGATGTGAAATATGGTAGTGTCAAGTTATAATATGGCCCTACAATAGAGCAACCAATAAACATTCTGATAAAATCACTTAGATAAGAAAAAAATAAAATTTTAGGGGAATAATTGGTCTCATAATTATCCCTACATATTGAATAGGGGGATAAAAATATTGTATAATATTAGTTATTAGTCCCAGGTGTCATAAGATAAATTTTGCCTTCTTGTGGGACAAATGAATAGTCTTCCATAGGATGTAAAGAGTCACATGAAAATGTGAAATGAACAACCATTTAATTAGATTTTTATATTATAATTTTTCCTTCATTCCATGAATTGAAAATATAGAGTTTTGGCTTACATCAAATATTTTTTGTCATTCCATTTATCAATTGACCTTATATGATGATCCTAATGATGATCTTCCCAATTATGATGACACCTACCATAAGACTAAAGATTATTAATATGGTCCTCCCATTTATGATGATTTATATGAGTATTCTAATGAAATCACTTTTGATAATCCTAACATTGAGGATGATCTCCGTGATGATTCTACCCTCTATGAATGTTGATGTATTTTTTGGTATACACCAACATGGAGGTAGAAAAAGGAAGGCTCAATTGGTGAGGCTCCCCCTTCCTGCCTCTCTTGAAAGGAAGTAGGCTTGGATGCAACTTATCCAAGGTATTGGTTATTGGGTCTCATCATGATAGATGCCTCAGTTGGATCATGTAAAAATGACTTGGAGAGATCTTTAAACACTGATCTAGGATCCAAGACACTCAAAATTAAAGGTGAGCTTGACACATCATCCTCAATTATATCTCACCTTTAATTAATTGATACTAATCTAGATAAATCATTGGGTCAACATTCCATGTTTAAGGCTTTCAATATCAAGCTAAATTTCCTATGAATCTAAATGTCTTAGCCTCACTTGAAGATAGAACCCTGTTATGTGTCTATTTGATGGTTGTAAATTTTACAAGGAAAAGAGATTAAAAAAAACATGTTGTCCTTCTTGATGAACATTTATGGTTGACTAAACATGTTGGTCACCCTATAGATCTACCTTAAATCCAAGCCATTCTCTCTTAATAGTAATTAATAATGGATCAACTTATCATGAAGTAAAACATATGTATTGTATTTTCTCAAGAGGCTTCTTAGATTCTCATATTTAAGGACTCACCAAGTTAATTTTAATCTCATATGAAGGCATTCATAGACCGATATGATGTAACTATCTAAGAAATAAATAAAAAGTTAAACGATCTGATCAATGTAATATTTTTGTTAAGTATTAGTTTTCATACCTTCTTTTATATTCCTCCTTAACATTGAATTCCTCTAGTATACTCTCTATAAAATGTATTATGTTATTAATGTATTTATATGGGTGAGGGCCCCAATAGAACCTTGTTACCATATTAAAAAAATATTTATCTTGACATGTAGAATTAGAATTTGCCAATTCTACACAAGTATATAAGAATATATTAGCTTCTTATCTTCATAAGTGATAACATTTTTATATTATGTATTTTTAATGGGAAATAAGACTGTGGAAACTTTATTTATATTTTCCACATTTACTATATTGGTCTCTAAAATTATTCACAATTGGTCTTTATATTTTTCACAACTTTTAAATTCTTCTTCGTAGTTATTTATAGTATGGGGCATGGAAATCATCATGCTAAATTTTCCATATGATTCTAATTCTTGCATCAACTTCACACTATTTTTAGTCTTTGGATTATCCATCTTGTCCATCCTCTCAATTTTTATCCCCCATTGATTGTTTTATCTTTTTTACTTTTCACATGTATGACATTATGGTTAATTAATTATCCACTTTGTAGTTCCCATTAATTTAATTTAATTCATGAATATCCCTACTGAGGGAATTATACCTAGTCAACTTACCCTTTTTACTTAGGCGTCTAGCCAAAAATACCATGACATCTTTCCTTGACTCACCCGTCCTCGCTTAATTTGTGTTGAATGGGCACATTCTACACATTAGATAAGAACAATATCAATTAATAATCCAATAGCATTCATGTGTGTAAAATTTGAAGGTGCCCATTCTAGATAAAATATGAACATTAGATTATTAATGTACAATGTTTTTTTTGTGACCAACACATTTCTTATCATAGAAGAAAAGGGGGCCCTGCAAGGAAAAAATTAATTTTTTTGACCTTTTATTGAGATTAGTCTAAACCTAATCTGCTTTCAAAATCCTGGGCATCTATCATATCACACTCTTTAATTTTTTTTTAATGTTGTAATAAATCCTTATTTGTTTGTATTTAAATATATTTTTTGAGCTGTTGATTTTAAAGAGATGATTTTCATCATGTTTTTTTAAAAAAAATTATTGACAAATAATATGGAAGATGGGTAGGTCCTAGAGTATAATCCTAGATTCCAGTTGGGCCCTTCATAGAGGATAATTATAATAGGTAAACATCCCTCCATTCATATGTCTTAAATCTATTATAACTATCATAATTTTTGGATGCCCGATCAAATCAAAGCTTACCACATGTACTCATACACTTGGAGTTGTCATAGTTGTTAGAACCCTAGGAGACCTGGTCCAATCAAAGAGCACCATGTGTATCCATACACTATGAGTTGCAAAGCCTTGGGAGGTCTATTCCAATTGTATATCACCATGGTAATAGGATTTTTTAGAGATATCATAACTTTGAGAGGCCAATGTAGTCAAGTATCACCACATGTACTTTCCTACACCCAAATAAATATACACCTAGGAAATCCCCACCATGTCAACCCTTTAACATTGTCGTATACTGATAAAATCATTGTGTCCATGTCCATGAGATTCCATGAAGTATACTATATGCTAAAAAATATGTATGTGAATGTTTGATGTTATGGTATGATCGTAAGCTTATGTAGTTTTACCATTAATATGTTAAAAACTTCACTAAAGAATCTTGTAAATACTAAAAATAGATATGGGTCAGAGTGATGTGACATAAAAAAATAATACATGTGGATATCACTAAATATATATTTTGATAAGAAACTATTATGTATCACATGAATGAGATATAATTTTATTATCAATATAAAAATAATATGATCAATTAATATGATTATAAAAAATGAGAATAGTGATGCAGATTATCATTATCAATGACTTATATTATTTGTTTTATGTATATAGGCTATAATTTAAATTTCATCAATATAGTCAACTTTTTTTAGGTTTGGGTTGATTTAAATTTCATCAAAATAGATCAAGATGAGAGTGAAAATTTGAGTATAATGTCGACTAAGCTCACTATTTTAAAAAATGTTACTAGTAACTAAGTGTAAATACTATATAATTATTATAGATTAATTACTCAACTTAATAGGTTGACAAAGCTATTTTTATATACAAAAATAATTGCCTTTGTTTATAAATACAAAAACAATTACAACTATCAAATATAAAATTAATAAACTTCCATATAAATATGAAAATTAGGCAATAATATTTAATAACTTGTACCAATCACTTTTGTACTTCAAAATAACTCCATCTCTCACTATAAAATTTATTCAAATATTATTGGGTTTTTAAACATAACTTGTTGTAATAAATACAAAATATGTAATAATAGCAATATAACTCAATCAAAGTAGATAATTGTCCTTTTGTATGTTTCCAAAGAGTGATTCATATTTGGGTGTGGCCCCATATGATATAACCATGTACATAAGCATGCAAATATTTTCATAGTGGAATGTAGTGTGCCATCAAATTATGAGATTGGAGGCATGCCAAAGAAAATGGATTATTTTTTATTGTAAAAAAAATGTTTTATTGCCTATGAATAATACGTTATCTATCCCATATAAGTTTGTGTACTTGTCTATAACCATTTCCATGTTTTTAATATATATTGACATAATATTTAATTTATTTGATCTAATAAAATTTTCACTAATATCACATCATGATATCCACCATGTAAAAATGAATTCTACATTTCATATCCATTAAAAGTGTTGAATGAAAGAATGTTGTACTCTTGAGTTCAAGTATGTAAACCACAACCCAATATTAAAATGTTTCTTTGCAATCTTAACAAGTTAGGGTTAAATTTATGATTGAAATATTGATAACATGAATATAAATTTTTTGTGTGTTTGGTCGATATAAATTTAGTGGTCCTTAGAACCCCAAACAACACTCAATCTACTCATAGTATCAACAACTTCTTTCCAAGCGGAATGATAATATCTATAATAGTCAATTAGTACAAGAATTCTTTTTCAAAACTTACTAGTTATTAATATATTATTAGAATAAAGTTATTGATACCACTGTGATAGTTAAAGTGTAACACGTAATCTTTGAGTGTACTTTAAATATTTAATTTTTTTATGATAAATTCATAGTTGAAAAAACATTTGGAGAGAATCCCATAGTAGAAAACATTCTTGGGGAAAAATTCATTTTTTCAATGGTACATGTTTATAAAAAAATAATGATTAATTAGAAAAACATAAAACTTTAACATAAAAAAGTGTTAAAAAAGTATAAAAACTATTTTTATTTAAATATAAAGTATATTTAATAACTAGACCAAATATGAATGAGAATATCTAACTAAGAATCTATATTAACATTAGATAGTAAAGTAAATTGACTAATGCTCACAAAATTTATTTTATATCAGTAGATTGAACTCATTTTCATGTATTCTTTGGTTCAACAATTATCATAGATAAATTTAGATCTTTTAAAAAAAAAATCTTACATCATATACATCCTCAATTAAGGCTAGTTATGTGAACAATGTTTCCATAATCCATTTTATAGTTCTAAAATATTTTTCTAAAAAAACCTTCATTGAAATGATAAATTTTTATTGAGGTACACCTTACTTTAGTGGGTTGATTACAATAGTTCTTACAAAATTAAAAAAAATTCCAGATTCCTTCCAAATCATGTCCAAATTCTTAATAAATATTTTTGCATTTTCTTCACAATGCTCATAACCCCAAAAATAATAAAGGATAAACATCCAATTTAACATTTAATAGTAGATCCATTTTAAAAAACTACATGTTGGCATTTGTATCTGATATAGACTAAAATTCTATTTCAAAATATGAGGACATAACCATTTAAAGTTGGTTCAAATATCCTCTTGGTTGTATTGACTCATTATTGATTTGAAATGTAGTGTTATTATTTTTTGAACAATGTTTTTGAATTAAAAATAATGTTAAGTCTAGAACAAGAAAATATTTTTTTGGAGGCACAATAGATAAAAATAAATTTGAGATTCAATTCTACATTCAATTTATTTTTGAATGTTATTATAGATAGTGTTTTCTCAAAAATAAAAGGCACCAAACTAAAGGGGTATTACTCTGACTATGTCAGTCCATCTCCGAGAATTGAAAAGCCTTCACACCCATGGACAAAAACCTATGACCCACCTCAACACAAATGATATTCAACAACTAGGATGTGGTTTAGAAAATAAGATCCCCCTCCAAATATCTAACCTACAAACACACAAAATGGAAGACTCCACCTAAAGGTTGGGCTTAATTAAACTTTGATGGAGCATCAAAAGGAAACTCGGGGCCTGTAGGTAGGGGAGGAACCATAATGGATTCAAATGGAATGTTCATATATGCTTACATGGGCCCTTTGAAAACATAAACAAATCATATTTTTGAAGCTAAGGTGGCATTTTGGGGCATCTAGCTCACCTCCATCCTTAAGATAGAAAGAATAGTTGTGGAGGGGCACTCCCTAAATATCCTAAATGATTTGGAAGGAAAAATAACCACCTCCCACACAATAAAATATATTATTGATGATGCCAAGTAGAATTTGAGGTGTATGACATAATTCTAAATTATCCACACTTAATATGAAGGGAATGAGGTGGTGGATCTACTTGCTAATACATGAGTAGACCTCCTTCTAACCAATTAACATATAGGATACCATAGCCTTGAAATTGTTTCATCATCCATATGTAATGAAAGTACACTGGGATAGGATAGAAACTAGGTATACACATGTATGAACATCTCTCATCAAGAGATGGGTTTCAAATATTATGACTCATCGTCATGTAAAAGTGAGGCAAATTTATTGCTTAAGGAAGGAAGTAACATGTTTTTTAAGTTTTTTTGAACCATTAAAACAAAGCATTTATAGATATTGTTAAACTTCATCCTTAGGTCTATAGGCACTATGAAAATGGGGGGTGATAGGGAATGTTTGGAACCAACCTCCTATTCTAAAGTGCAGGGCTTAAATAAAGTTTGGAAGAAGCTCCAATGGGTGGACTCACTGAATTGATGCCAAGGATAACCTAAAATGATGATGATGTTGCAAGGGATTTTGTAGATAGATGGAATAAGAGAGTAGTGGAGATGAGAGGAGTTAAAATCATCATCATAGAGGATTTTATTAGAGAAGCTATGAGCATTTTGTGTGATGGAGTGAAAGTGTATAAGGACCAATCTAAAAATTATGAGCTACTCCAAAGGTTCTTCTACAATAATGAGTTTGTCAAAATAGACAAGAAGGGGTTCCCACACATCAACCTCCCATGTCAATGGGTTGAGGTGTGCCTACAAGTGATGAAATACTTGACACTTGAAGGTAAGCACACTTTAATTTTCTCTCACCATTTTTTATTGTTAAACCACTTCTGGGGGTATAAAATTAGTCTCTCCTTCTATCTCTTAAAGTCTCTAGAGAGTACCACTCTTTCCCATCAGGTTAATGAATCAAACCCTATATTGTACGAAGGTCTCATCCTAATTTTTGGTAAATCATGGACAAACCTTGCAAGGTAGGTAGGTTATTTTGGTGGGGTCCTCCATTAAAGAGGACTCCCTTGAGGAAAACCCTAGCTCAGGGTCCTACCATCCATTTGCTAGTACCCCCAAAGTTAGTATATCCAAAATATCTATTGATGACCTCCCTATTAAACTAATAATCCCTAAACCCAAACTAATCATATTAAATGAGGGAATCTCTGGGGAGGTTGCCAGGAAAATAAAATTTCTCCTATAAAAAGAAATGAAAAATAATAAAAAATAGTTAGAAATTTTCAACAGTTACATGAGACTAAGATGAACCTAGTGGGACTCATATAAGAATGAAACACATTGAATAGACAAGTATACATGACTATCCAATCTTTCACCCATTTTAATAAGGTGGACAAGACTTCCATAAAGTAGCACTTGAAGGTGACGAATACCCCCTCTTAAGATCCCTCACATTACTCCCATCAAGATAACCCCATTGCATGAATAGGGATAAAAAATGCCATAGATGATCCTTCCCTAAGATGACACTGAAGAACCTAGTGATAGAATGATGGCTAAAGTTTCTATGAACAAGTAGGTGCACTAGAGAAGAAGATTTAAGAAGAAAAGGCACCATTAGAGGCCCCCCTCTCTTGATATATTTTATTTTTTGTGTTTTATTTTGCCTCTCATAGGGTTAATTAGCTAGTGTTTGTTTGTTTGTTTTTGTTTTAACCCTATGGGCCTGCTACTCTTTTTTATAACTCTTCACTATGGTTCTTAGTCCTTGTAAAACTAGATTTTTTACCTTATCAAATAAAAAGAACATGCCAGTTATTTTTGAATTTTTACAGATTAGACATCATCTCTAGTCAAATGTACATAAGAATTTAAAATTGTAATTATTTAATGATTGATAAACATAATCAAACAAACTATATTTGGACCTAGTCATGGAGTTTTCAATAATTGATTATTAATTTAAGTAATAATTAATACATGTTTGTTATCCAAGTGTGACAATTATCAGTGTATGCTATGATGTATTTGATGATTTTACCATAGCTAATTGCATGTTCTACTAAAGTTCATCATGTTAGTTAGATGTGTCCTCTAGTTTTTTACTTGTCTCTCCTTGATCTGAAGTTCAGTATTCATTTAAGTCATCATTATTTTTAATAGCTTAACAATTTCTACCAACATGAGAAATACAAGTTTATAATTAGAATTCAAAATTATTTATAATGGGTGGCTACTCGTAACTTCTCAAATGCATAAATAAGTCTAATATCTAAGATTAGGAGACATAGATCCTTAGAAATAAAATAATGTTATAGATAATTTACTAGTCATTAGCACATTATGTATTTAAAATTTACGATCCAAATAATTGACTTCAACTATGAAAACAATCTAGTTTGTAACTACCTAAATTTTTTGATATGATTATCAAACCATGTATGTACCTAGGGGTGTCATGAGATATTTGTAGTGTTTTTTTAAGGATTATCTCCTAATTTATATTTTATAGGATGCATATCATTAAATTCATATTTAAATTTTTTTCAACTTGTGTCACATTTGTGCCTCTATAAAGCACTAAAATAAAGGATGATTCTATGTTGTATCTTGAAAGGGTGTGCCCCTAAAAACTAATATATATTTCATACATGAAAGTATTCTCTAATAAGATAATCCCAATATTAGTTGGCATCATAATGTCCAAGGGTTTGATGTGTGACTAGTCAATTTTTATTCCCACTTCTTCATCAACCCTATCTTTTGAATCATGGACATAATCAATGCTAAATACCACCAACAATACCTCAAATCCACTTTCCTCATTTAAAATCCTATAACATCCTTCAAAAAGTATTTTATTATTTTATTTAGCCTTTTTCCATGTAGGTATGTAAATAATTATGAAACAAGATTTGAGCAATGGAACAATAAATATGCACACACAATTAATCATAATAAACCCAATGTAGGAAAGTAAATTTATAATATCACATTGTTTGACATCAATGGTAATGTTACAAAAATATACAATAACCACCTCTGGACTAAGATAAATATGGTGCTCTAGTGCTCCTAATGTTCTACCTAATATAAAAGGAAAATCACACTAGCATGTGAACTCATAAGTGTCTTCCTCCCTTGTAGATATTTTTTAGTAATTAATAATACATACACTTTTAGGAGGATAATGGAATCCTTTGATGTTTACGTATTATCCTCTATTTTTTTAGATCCCTTTCTCTATTTTATTTTTTTCATTTTTCTCTTTACATTTATAAATTTTAGATAGAGTTGAACAAAGTGAGTTTCATGCATGCAAAAATATTCTATCATATTTGATGCATCACACCCCAAAAATAGATACTTATTTAGGAACCCATGAATTCAAATAGAATAATAATTTTCACCCTTGATACTTTGGTCTCCTTCACTATTTTAAAATAGGCACTTAAAATTTATGCCTTCACACTAGGATCAATAGTCATGTTTAGCCTAACCAATCCACTCTTAAATTTGTCAATGAGTACATATAGTTCTCGTACAAACATACCCCTCTCACTTTGAAATAAACTTGTTGTAATTCTATCCAATGAATTTGGCTTGAAATCCAGGTCACTATCTTTCTTAGGACTACAATCCAACCCACCATTTTTGTAGAGATTAAAACAAGAACCCATTTTCCCCATATGTTTTCAAGAAGAAGGAGAAATGACAATTTATCACTAAGGCTATGTAATTTTTGTTTTTTCAAAAATATTTATAATCTCTTCTTCAAATTCCTATATGCAAACATAAAAGTAATTTACATTAATAAAGTATATAGAGTAATTAAATGGATATTTTTTTTACTTTTTATTATTAGTTGAAATAAATTAAATATTTGAAATACCTACCGATTATCTACCTTTTCATTTCTTGAATTGGGCTATTTTTGTTTTTCCCATGATCCACAATTCCCTACATTTGTACAAGTGGCCAATAAATTTTGTTATAACCCATGTTTTGTTGGCCCTTTTTTTTAATTTGTAGATACCGATTACCTACTTTGTTGTGGCTTTGGAATAAATAATATGAGATGAACTTTGTTTTAATATATCATGAAAATAAGAAAACTCATGTTTTTAATAATTATTTTCATAGCTATGATGGTATGTTGTCCATTGATGATGTATAAATTAGTCTCTAGACCCTACAATTCATGCTCAATCTCAATGTCAAAGATATCACCATTTAATTTTATGAAGGGAAGTAATATTTTCTCCTATTAAAGAGGAACAATATTACACAACATTGAGGTGTTTATTCTATCAACACTAACTGGATCAAGGGATTGATATCGATATTTATTAGGAGCTTGGTGGTAGCATTCAACTCTAGTCTTGAATGATTTTTCATTGAATAGGAAAAGGTGAATCCATTGAGATGTTGGAGGTTAAATTTTATTTAATTCCTTTTTATCTTGATTCAATAGTGTTTTCTCCCTTGTACATGTATTTAACTCTTAGAATCATGATACTAAAGTTTATTTTTACAACTTTTCCTATACTTACCTCCCCATATATGTAAACATTTTTGCATCAATTTTTTTCTTACCCAGTTCTTTGTCAATATTCCATTGGTGGGTGATTAATGAATTGAATGCATATTGATAAATTATTATGAATTATAGTTTAATTATATTCAAAATACTTTCATTGGTTTCTACTCCAGTGGTGTCTCTATCTATAAATGGTTAAATTTTCTAACCATAAGAATAGTGACAATCATTTTGTTATTTTTCCAAATGAATAATTCCACTTTTTATATATAATGGAACTTATAAATCCATTTGAATAATTTGGAACCTATAAAGAATGAAATGCATGTTTTGGATTTATGCCTATTTTTTAGCTACCTAAACACTTACTTCTTATTCAGAGGCATAAGTCGACATAAGTGTCCTATTCCAACACAAGTGTCCATTACCCTAAAGTCATCCACTTTACAAATGAAACTTATCCTAAAGGTCATCCTAAGTGTTGTAATGACATATATTATACAAATGGATTGGTTTAAATACAATATCAACCCTCATTCATTCCACACCTAGACGATCTTGGAAAAACCTAACAACTCACAAGATAACTTAACAAAAGAATTATATCAATCACTAAAGTGAGTAAATCTTCTCTATTTTCTCTTATTTTCATAGTAATCATAGGGAGAATAAATATACATGTTTGAAATGTTAAAGGAGTAACCCAAAAGATATATTTTCCAAGTTATAATCTTGGTCACTATATTACTTACTTATCACACATTTCATGATTCACACACAAGCTAACACATAATGAATAACTACATAATTCTACAGTCCATCTTAGAGTATTAGATATGTAGGTATTGCTCATTGATAGAGGAGTGTTTGGGGCAAATTGACACCATGTGCCCACTAACCCATTTTTTCCCATAGCCACTATGAGGATGAAGAATTAGGGTTTTAATACTTGATAAGTAGTGATAGCCCATGACCTAGATCTGAATACACTAGAGTATAGGTGACACATAACCTAGAAGCATCTAGGTGGTCATATATAATTTCATTCCTAGATATGAATACATATGAAAAATTACTACCCCAAAACATTTTAAAAAATAACAAAAATAAATTTGATCAGTTGATGAATTGACTAATTAAACATAGATTATGAGTTAGAATCTCCTCAATGTTTTTAGTGAACTAATTGATGATAATATCTAGAGAGACTAATTTAATATCATCACTAGTGATTATGAAATTCAATTTATAGATCCCTCGTATTATATTTAGAATACCATATCCTCCCATGGATTTATAATTGTTTAAATTATTTATACCTTCTCTGATAATGCAAATCCTAAACCTTGCAGCTCCAAGAAATTTAATAAGATAAATAACTTTATTTTTTAATGACTTTTGCCTGAACAAGATCATTTGAATCAACATTAAAAATTATTTTAATTTAAGAATAAGTTCTTATCATTTCTAGATTACCTTACTATATTTTTCCTCTTATTTTTTTGCATCATCATATTCTGATTGGATTTCAAAACATAGATCCATTACAGTTTGGATAAAATTGACCCCAAGTTACAAAATTTATTCCAACCAATCCTTTATTTTTTTTTCCATAGTTCCAATTTCCTCTACCACATTCAATATTTAATTATCTAAAATTTGATGAACAACTGAAGAATAAGAATGAATTGGCTTCATCAATTTATGAACTACTATTGTCAATTTCTCAACTTTCACTTTGAGCTGATCTTTAATCATTTTATCATGATCTATTTTTCAAAATAAAGGGCCAATAGTGGTTTGAACATCTTCTTTCATTCCTTCCCTTGTGGTTTTTCCCAAATTTATTTTTATTTTTTGATAATCTAAATTAAAAACACTATCCTTATCCTTATATATAGGGGGAACAACTACTTTTGTCTATTTTTCTCCTTTTTATTTGATTATTTTTTGTCACATTTTTGGGATTCTTAATTATTTATGGGAGAAGAGAAACCATTGTAATGAAATAAATCTCTTTTGTTTCTACAGTCTTCTTCCTTTACTTCACCACTTCATCAAGCCAATTAAGAATTTCAACATTAACCACATATTTTTGCATTTGAATAGACTCAAATTTTTAGGAGATATCAAGAGAAAAATATTTTCTGAAGGTTGGTTATCTTCTAATATTATCTCATATTTTTCTTCTTCAACCAAAGGACCTGGGGTCTTGGTTGAAGGTTCAGGAATCAATTCAAGATTTGGTAGATGATGTGGAGATAAAAAATCATTAGGCTAAATTGAGGATGTTGGTAAAAATGAAGATTCAAATGTGAGAAATTATTGAGAAATGTCTGTTAAAACATTTTAGATTTAACAACGTTGTCAAGAGGAACATCTTTACAAATATAAATAATTAGAAAACAAGAATTTTTTCCAAACCTTTTTAATTTTTAACTTGAGAGGCCTATAACTTGATGTAGCTATTGAGATAGTTTGTTTTTTAGCCTCACTTTCTGTCTCAGGGATGTCTTCACTTTCATTGGTTGCTTTAGATGTCTCAACTTCTGTTTGTTGTTTTTTATGAAATCTCCCTAGTTTAACTTTTATTGTTGGTGGTGGTGAGAAACCTTTTTGGTCAACATTGACCCCTTTGGATTTCAACCATTGTAATGCCCTATGAAGTACACCTTAATTTTTGCTCAAAAGAGAAGTTTATTCTTTCTTCTTCTAATCAATCTTGGGAATTGGTGTAGATTCAATTTATTCTTTTTAAAAATTGGGATCCAATGTATCCTCATCATCCAATATTTTCTTAAGGACTTTTACAATCCTAAATTTGAAAACATGTTTTAATATAAATCATGAGCAATCTCTAATCCTCACATCTTTTTCATCATTACAATCCAACCAATAGTCTTCAAAATGAGGTACATGCTAATATGAAGACCCAAAGGTGTGAGACACTATAACTCTTACATAAAATGAAGCTATACTTTAAAATGGACTTATATTGACACATGTCATCTCTTCCTCAATTTATTTTTCTTTACCTAATAATGAACATGTGTATCTTCCTATGGTGATAGGAAAATTTACTCCAACTTTATGTTTATTGACTAAGAACTTATGAGTTTCATCCAATTATCTTACAAATTCTATTAGGTCCCATTTATCATGAACATATTTAGGAAGCGCGTATGGCAAAAACTCGCATCCAAAAACCCTTATATAAGAAAAAGTTTGGAACTAGATGAACTAAGTCCCCATCTAGAAATCTTTGTCATTTATTCCATAGATATTCTCATGTTATAGGGTTCTCTTCAAATATTTAAATAACATATTGAATGAATACATCATTTACCCTCTAAAAATGATGAGAACTTTATTTTAGTGTGACTTGAGGTTAAAATTCATATTTTTTTTTAGTTTTGATGTTTCCTACCTAATTCAATCTACCATAAAATATCCTCCTAACAATTAAATAAAATAGGTGTGAATTCATGTAAAATTTGGAAGTTGTTTTGACTTTGATTAGTTATTTATGTCTTGAGTCACTGATAAACTATCCTTAATTGATGCATTACTTTTTTTTATGAATGATCCATTTATATCTATACATCAAAGTCTAGAAGTGCCTTTTATCCATGCTTCCAACTACCTTGTGTAAGAGTGTGATCATATCATTCACTTCATTCAAACTTGAAAAGACTCTTTGGAAGTGTTGTTATTAAATACTTAGGTTTTGTGAGCCATTACTTGTTCACTGATTTTGCACAAGAATAAACATTATCATCCAAAAATTACTAAGTTGAAACAAGAGACAAATTAACATATAATTCTTGTTCTATAAATTTTAATAACTTGCCAATATGTTCTGGAGCTAAACATATGACATATTCTCCCTTGGGATTAAACATTTATATTTTCTTAGGGTTATAGTGCTCAACTATGGTTAAGACCAATTTTGGGCTTTGCACTAAGGTTTGAAAAATAGCTACATTTGTTAATACACTATCATGTATACTTTGGCCATAGTCTATCATATGTACCCTATTGATTATATTCAAGACACATTCCACATTGATATGTCCTATATCATTTTTAGTTATGTTGTCAACATTTAAATCCAAGATCAATGAAGGAATGCCATCTTAAACACGCACTTTAATTTCAATTCCTCATCTCCTTGAAAAATATTTTTTGGAGGATTTTTCTTTAGAGTACCATTGGTAGGAGTCTTATGTGTTGACATCTAAGATAATCACACCTCCTAGTAGATGAACCCCACACTTTATGGTAGTTGGAAAATAATATCTATTGATAAAGTAGTAAAAATCATGTTTTTTATAAAAATTACTCATAAAAGTAGGGGAGTTCAATAGGAATATTTAAAATAGGGTCAAGTTATAAGGGTACTGAAAAAAATACATTTGGGTTCCATAGGAGGTGTTAGAAACACTTCAGGGTCTAACATGTGTGTTTGTAACCCTATCAGGTTTCAATGGGTGTGTCAAAAATCCCTAGGCTTTGATAGAGGTGAATGTAAGGAGATAAAAAATCAATGAATTTATAAAATAGATAGGGGAGATCAAGAGGAAAAAATGAACTCTTAAGGATGAGAGAGAAATGCAAAAATCTAGGGTTTTGGGTTTTTTCAAGAGAACAATTGCAAATCCCAACAAGACCTTGAAATTTTGAAAAACACGATTTGAAAATAAAAATGATCAAGGAAGTATTGTAAAATAATGAGTTTTATCTACAAAATGAAAACATGGGTTTTGAAGAAACTTACCTCTGGTCAAGCCCCAAAACCCTAGAAACTAACTGTAAGGATTTGGTGAATGATGGATGGTAACAATTAAGCAAGTGAAGAACATAGTGGGAGAAAGTAGGATCCATGAGGAGGAGATAAAAAGCTACAATAGATAGGGTCAAAATATATAAATGTGCTAGAATGTGAAGAAGAAGGGGTGCCATTAATAGATGAAAAGGAAGGGTTTTATACAAAAATGTGGGATTTTAAAACTTACATGCATACATGTTAGTTTCTAAAAGTGGTGTTTTTAGGGTGCTTGAATTTCATGGGATATGCTAGCACACATGTCAGGTTCTAACAATTATGTCTAAAAGGGTATCAAATTCCATTCATTGTGTTTGAAAACCCTTCAAGTTATATCAAAAGTGTAATCAAGATGCCTGAGATCCATAGGACGTGTTAACACACCTATCAAGATCCATGGGGTGAACTAGCACTTTTTAAAATTTCATCATAAATAAGTAGATTTAGTAAAATTTTTGGAGACTTTTGTACAACTTGACTTTACTATAATCAATTTTATCTAGAAATGGAAAACAAATTATTGACCAACTTTGACATACATTATTTTTGACTTTTTGACCACCATTAAAAAACTAGGACAACATATCCATACACCCATATGGAAACTCCTTACTCCCTTGTCTATGGCATTGAATTTATTTAACCAATTGAAATTAAATTACCCTTATTGTTCATCTCCTTTCATGATTTAATAAATGATGAGGAATATAGAGCCTCAAGGTTACATGATCTATACCTTCTAAATAAGAAAACACTCCATGCACTTGATCACTTCCATGCACAATGAAACTAGCACTACCTTAATTATAATGAAAAAATCAAATCTAAGGAGTTTTCAATCAGAGATATTATTCGTAATGAAAATTAAGGAATACTAAATTTGATCATGAGAAGAAAGGAAAATTTTAATCTAATTTGTTGGGTCATTATATTTTCATATCCAATTATAAATTGGGTGCTTATAAATTGGAAACTAAAGAGGGTGAAGAGCTTGATGAATCTATGAACATCATGCATCTCAAGTGTTTTCATGATTAGATGGCTCTAGTTTTATTTTCGTGTGTGTGTGTGTGTGTGTGTGTGTGTGTGTGTGTGTGTGTGTGTGTGTGTGTGTGTGTGTGTGTGTGTGTGTAATAGAGAGAAAAAATCATCCAAAAGTGAAAACCATTATTATGGTACTTTGGGAAAGTACCATGGTGAAAACAAATTTTATGGCACAATGTGTATCATATAGTCTATAAATATCCATTTTACTTGGGGGTATCCTCCATCCATATCACCCCATACTTCATTTATCCACTTTTACAAACCCCATCTCAACAAGGTCATTCTAGCCTTATCAAATCACCATACATCCCATCTAGTTTTATCCTTAAGGAATATATGATTGAAGTTTTGACCCATGTTTATAAATAATCTTACAATATCCACATTCACATCCACACATGCATGGTCACATTTTCACTTATTATCATGGTCTCATGAAATTTGTGCACATGACTTCCACTTCATGTAATCCTTGGATATACATTCCTCCCATCCATAATAATTACCCATTATTGTCATTCCTAATTATAGAACTACTTTTAATTATATATATAGTCTATTTGTTATCCTAAAAATATCCAAAAAAATATAAAAACATGAAATGTTTTCAAAACATCAACTAAAAAATAAGTTGTCCATAGTTTGGTTAGAATCCCTTATCATACTATGTAGGTAAAGCATTATAGCCTTCTCGAGACCTATCTTTCCCATATCTACTTCCATTACATATATCCTTGTTTGGGAAAAAAACAAGGCTATCTTTATCATTATCAGTATCTTTAAAACACAAAGGGTCTTTAACTTATCAAAAGACAAAAACAAAAAAAAAGCTTACTTTTTTTAGTTTTCTTACTTACTTTTGTGTGTTTGTTTACTTAATTTTTATCTTTGTACTTTGCGTGTTTTATTTGTTTTTTTTATTATTTTGATTTTTCTTACTTTCTCTTTGATTCAAGGTATTTTATGCATTTATACAGTGTTATCATGATTTTTCCATATCATGATGAACTGTGCCATATGCCTATGTTTGTTTTAGTCCTTACACATTATTACGATACATCATCATGGTCTTCCATACCATTGATGAATATTTTCATATGAAAAATAAAATTAAGGTTTCTCAAAACGTTTTGGAAGTCCATGCAATAATATCATCTATTATCCCATCCACATCATTACATTGTCTATCAATATAAATCACATCCATAACAAAAATCAAATCATTCAAATACTAAATATCTAACTTAATATTCATCGCAATCACCTATAGCTAGATCCATAAAAAACTAAGTGTGATTCATCAATCATCATACAATAATTTTAATCCATACATCACATAATCACATATATCTACCACCAATCTATCAAATTTAATCACGTGATCAATCATCATTAATATATGCAATTGGTTAACTTCTGAATTAGAAGCATCTAAGGGTTTTTGAAATATTTAATCAACCCAAAAAATTGCAGTGTGTTTGTTTAGATTTTATGGTTGTGTCCTTGTTGGTGTGAACTATTTGACCTCCTAGAATGATGTTTCAAAAGTATTTCTTTGCCATGGAAAAAGTGCGGAGATCTTTTATTTTTTCTATTAGTCTATGTGAACTACTAAGTCACATACAATTATCATAATTATTATTAAATGTGATAAGAATTAGAGGATGAAATTTGGTGAGGTCATATCACCTAACACTTAAAATATTTATACCAAATTTTAGAGCATTTAGAGTTACCATGAAAATGTATCGATTATTTCTTTTTGGTTTTGTCTATGACACTTTGCATGATGAATCTTCACTTGAAATAATAACTAGATAATTAAATTTTATTATTTGGTATTACATGACACATGTTATATATGTGTCAAATTTTAGATCATTGAGTTATTTTTATAATTTACCATTCATTTATGTCATAATATGCCACATATCTAGTATGTGACACTTGGCAAGATGGCTCTCTTGTTGCGATAAGATTTAGATTTCTAAATTTGGATATGTGATATAAACTATAGTATAAAATATATGTTTCAAATTTAATATCAATTGTATAAATATAAGTAAGTTATAATAAAATTTTAAAATGTCATTTGTCTAGTTAATGAAGCTTGGTAGGAGGGTTATTTACTTGTGGTAACACTATACTAATCATTGGGATACCAAATTTGGATACATAATATAAAATTTAATCTAAATTTTTTTATTAAAAATTCATATCAATTAGATAAATGGTGTTGAAATTATGAGAGTTTTAGTAACTATTGTTCATCCTAATAAGTTTAACTATGTATATGAGAGTTGTTATTGATTGTTTTGCCTTTAATAATAAAAACTAAAATATTAAATAATTATTATACATTATGTGAAGGTCAGAGAAGTTGAATATAAATCCGACAAAGATATGGATTCAATATAAATACATTATTTAAGGAAAGAATGATGTTTTAGGGAGATAAGGATGAGTTGTGAAGGAGTATAACTCCCCAAGAACAAAATAGAGAGTTGTATTATTTCAGGAGGAATTGTGTCTTAGTCTAAAACTCTTTCATGTAATGTAACAAGCCTATAGATAATGTGTAATAGTTTGTGTTCATTTAAGATTGTGAATATATTATTTTGTAATTTTTTAAATATTAACACAATGAAACTCTATTAAGTGTGTCAAGTCTAATAAATGTAAAAGAAAATTTTAAGTGGTCCACCTATCTAGTGATTACAAAAACTTATTGAGTTATGTTTGTGCATCGATAAACTAAATAATATCATCTATCCAATCTAAACTCATCAATTTTCAATGGGATATATCATTCTCAAATCTACCATCTTTCATATATCGACACTTGGGGTAAATCAAATTATATAACTTATCTATGGATATATCATAACCAATCTACTCTTTGTATATATAATTTCTTGGGGAAAATAAATTCATCATCTATTTCAATTAAACATGAAAACATTAAATCAAATGAGTTAATTATAGACATGGGTCAATCTCATTCATCCATAGCATTCATACCATCATCTATATCCATATCCATCAACATCCTCCTATCTTTATCCTATCTATTCATCACATCCATGTTTTTTTGAAGTAATTATACCTTAATCCTTTGGCATCCTTTGGCCATTTGGCTGGCCACATAGAGGTGTTCCATGTCCACCTCCTTAAATTGATCCATGACTCATATCTTGGTCATGGCTAAGCACACAAATATTTGAATTACTAGATCCTCCAAGCTAGTTATGTACATAGTGTGACATTCTTTCTTATATTTTATCACCAACAACATCATATTAATTACCAATCAATCTTTGAGATTTATGCTAAGATCATATACATAAAAAAATAACCTAGTTAATCTAATAATACACTCAGGGGTGATACTCATTCTATGCCTAACAAAATAATGGAAGTCTTCATGAACATACGAGACTAAGAATCGAACCGCCTCCTACAGTTTCCTAAAATATGGAAGGTTGAAGAGATAAAACACCTCCTCAAATTCTAAAAAGTTATAGACCATGAGATAATAGGTGATCTCATCTTAGTTGTTATGGAACTCCATCTAATAGTCTTTTTGTAAATTTAGCCCATTCCTAAACTGACAGTGATTGTATTCTAGGACTTGATAGGTAGAAACCTTGGACTCCTAGTCATTCACATGAAACACTACCTCTAGATATTTTATCTCTTCAATCAAAATAGGGGGAGGAGATGGTGTTGTGGTGGCCTTTTTCCCTACACATGGAATTTTTGGTGTTTCTCTAGGAGGGATTCCTTCACTCAATCTTGATGTGTTCTTTACCTATGCATTGCTTTAACTAGAATCCTCTTCTTGAATGAACATGGGACCTCCTTTTGCACCCTCAAACTCTTCAAATTTAGGAATGGATGATAAAGGTTATCTACACCTATTAGAATTCCACTTTGGCTACATCATTGATCGGGGTCCCTAAAGGTTAACACATGGCTGACCAAATCTCATGAACAAATACATCTTGAATCCTATACTATAGACATAAAATTCTTTAGCTCCCTGCTTCAACCTCTGTTAATGGTAGATTCTTCACTTGTAACTTGAAACTCCTCATTCCTTCTTATATGGACTCATTTTTATTCTTTTTCACTTGAATGAGTGTTGCCTTAATCTATCCTTTACTTCTATAAAAGATGTAATTTCATAATACATTATTTGTTGTTGGTTCTCACTTGTATGAGCATTGTAATTCTTAAAGTTTTCAATCATAAAAATTGGAAATGAGAAGCCTTATGGAGTTTTATAGAATTTCCTAAATTCTTTCATTAACTTTTCCACCTTATATTAACTCTCTTTCATGCCGTCATCAATCAATTTTGCTATTAATTCTCTAAAAAATATGCCTTTGTGTCCATTTAACATGTTTGGAATTCATACCACTCTATCAATGATGAATTCATGCCCCATCCATGGTGAGTTTTATACCTTTCCCATAGTGTATGTTACTCATAAGCATTTAAATTTTCATTTTATTTTCAATAACTCATTTTAACCCATTTTGTAATGGTGTTTCATTTACCATCTTCATTCTATCTCTTTTTTCATGTGTCATCTCCTGCATGTCTCACATTAGCATTTATGTGCATCCCTTATGTGTCATATCTTGCGTGCTTCCTATCTTGTGTGCCTGCTCCTAGTTTCATGTCTTACATGTCCCATTATTTTCTAAGCTTTATGATCCTGCATGTTTTTTCCATTGTTTATTGTACATGTTAATTAATTAACTAGCTTATTTAACTTTAAACCCACCCTATACTAAAATATGTGTGTGGTCCTCCATGAAAAAATTAAATAAGAACCAACTATGAAGAAAATGAAAGATGAAACAAAAGGTGCACACTTTGTGCCATCATTATTTGAAAGAAAAAAAAGTTCTAAACTAAAATATTGGCATATACCTTATTAATAGAAAGGGAAAATTAAATCAAATGGTAGGGTCAGAGCCAACTACCATTGAATTGTCTTGGTAGGAATTTTCCATTTAACCTATTCAAATTTCAAGTGCCTATCGAATAGATATCATGAATAATAAATAGACCATCCTAGTGGATCCAGAGTTTACCTGGGTGGCACGTGAACTTGGAATAATAAACTAATATGTTCATACCAAGAGAAAAGGTTTTATTTTTGATATATTGATCATGTCAGGCCTTCTAGTTCTGATTTTCAACTACTTAAATCTAATGCGTGAGAAAATGTGTTTCATCCAGTTATAGTAAAGCATCTAGGTATGATTTTAGAAAATCTTCATCATCTAGTCTACCAACATGTAGAATAAATAAAGAGGGCACAAGGAACTCCACTAGTAAAACTAATTTAGTGCCAAATACAAGATTAAAATGAGTACTCTTATTCAACCTTTTATATGTGGTTTGATAGGCCCATAATACTATAGAAACTCAATCATCCCAATCAGTCTAAATGATGTTGTAAATCTTGGTTAGTGTAATAACTAGGATATTATTGAGGGTTTTAGTTATACCATTATCTTGATGATGGTATGGCATGATATTATGGTGCATGATCATGAACTCAACCAAGAGGATACATGTTGTATCATTGAGGAAGTGAGTACCATGATCACTCATTAAAAAAAAAGTGAAAATATTTTACCATAAAAATTAGGTGACACTTATAGCATTAAAATCATGCATGGGCATTGTTTTAACCCAATGGGTGAGATAGTTGGTCCATACCTAGTGATAATATTTTCCCATAAAAATTAGGTGACACTTGCAACATTATAATCATGCATGGGAATTGCTTTAACCCAATGGGTGAGATAGTTGGTGGCAGTAATAAAGTAACACATGCTAATCCATCTTGTCATAGGTTAAATGGATCTAACAAAATTAATAGCCCATTTCTAAAATAGTTCATGTGTAAGGATTAGATGAAGAGGAATAGTAACTCATCAATTTGGTTTATCACATTGGGATGCATAATCTTTGGCATCTTTGAATAAAGTGGACCACCATAACCTAACTAGTAACACCTTGCATGCTATTGTGTCATTAGCATAATGTCCACCTGCAACACCTTCATATACCTCTTGAAGAACTTGTGTGTGCTCATGCTAAATTATTCACCTTCATAATAATTCATCCCAACCAAGTTTGTATAGGTCCCCACCAATACGATAAAAGGGTAGCATTTATAACCAATTGATTTTTCTCTTGGGTGATAATGTGATTCGACACAAATCCTATTATAATAAAATTAGTTATTTCTTCTAATTATTTAGTTACATGAGTAAGTTGTAATTTTTTTACATCAAGAAAGTCATATTCATTTGTTTGCACTGGTTCACCATATTGAATATGTTATAAATGGTTGGGACTAAAATTAACCTTACTAGGTTTCACTACCATAGAGAATTGAAATTATTAAAAGAGGACAATCCATTAGTAAATGCATCCATGTAATACTAGTTTATTTACAAAATAATTGAGTGATTCATGATCAATATAGAAGATACATAGGGTTGCCAAAAAATATTGGTGAAACTTCTGAAGTACATAAACCATAGACAAGACTTCATGATAAATTGTGTAATAGTTATGTTCCACTGGTGTGATCTTCCAAATTTAAAAATAAATAAGATGATCAAGGTTTCCCTCCTTTGGTTGTTCTAGGATAATGTCTAATGCCATGCTTGAATAATTAACATACACATTAATTGGCTGATTCTATTTAGGGAACTGGATAATGGGTGAAATAACTAGTTTCCACTTCAAGGTCTCAAACACATGTTGAATTTGAGCTATCCATAAAAATATGCCATTGTGATTGAGTGGTTATTATAATTATACTATGATGTTATCATAACTCCAAATGAACTTTTGATATTACCCTGTGTGTCCTAAAAAGGTGTGAACCTCATATTGAGTGGTTGGATCTAGGAGTTGGATAATGACTATAATCTTGGTTGGGTCCACTAATAGTTCATCTCAATAGATTGTATGGTAAAAAAATATTCCAAAAGGTGTGCTAAAGATGCATTTATTAAGACTCAAGTAAATCTAAAATTGGTGGTATTATTGAATCATGAGGTACAAGTTATCATAATGATCCCACACTAGGCCATATATGACCTAATAATCCAAGTATACTTGAAGGAAATTATGAATAAAATCCTTAAATGATTCCACTATGATGTGTGAAAACATTGCCAGTACATTATTTAGGCCAAAGGGAATAAAATTGTATGTAAATGAACCCTATTTATTGGAAAAAGTGGTCTTAGCCTTAGCTTCTTTAGTAATTTAGACTTGGTGATATCCAAAAACACCATTGGTAAAGGTGTAGATCTCATAAACAATAACACCTTCTAGAATTTCCTCAGGGAAAGGTTTTGAGAAAGGTTACATTACACACACCACATTGAGTAACCTATAATCCATGCAAATTTGAAAGTGACCATCATTGTTGATGTTTATTAACATGGGACTAACCCATTATAATTAATTAATGGGATTAATAAATCTAGTGCATAACATGATATTAATTTCTTCTTTAACTCGAGTGCATATATTAGGGTTCATCTAATATGGTTACTTTCTGACTAGTCAAGTGCCTTCAATTAATTTGATATACATTTTACCCAATGTTAGATGCACTCCTTTCATCTCTATATAGTTATATGAGAAAAAGTCTTCATATTCTTGTAAGAGTTCAAATATTTTAGATATTTCTACTTTAGACTAGTAATTCACTATAATAGCCATTTTAGGTGCATCTTCCATCCTAATATTATTCTGAACTATTTTAAGTGGTATAGAGTATGGCCTCTGCTTGGACTATATAGTATCTTGAACATCCCACACCCCATATGTCATAGGCAATTTTAATTGGTCAAATGGTAGCTTTGATGTATAGGCATTAATATCCTCATCAACTTGATATATGACTTTTTTCTTTCCCTTCCTGATCTATTCTTGATGGTCATATTCTGATTGGGGGTCAAGTTTTGTAGAAGTATCATGTTATTTGAAGATGGCCAAATTATCCTCAAGTGTTCCATGCATGGTCTATTTTTATTCCTAAACTGATGCTTGATTTAGTGGATGGATTATAAAGACAAATTCAAATCCATTCATGATGAATGAAATGCAAATTTAGTAAGTAGGTAATCTTTGATGCACTTCTAGGTATCCATATCTTTACACTTTTATTGATGAATGTACCATGCCCTAGACTAGGCATGTAGAGTACTATAAAATGCATGAACCCATACAAATTATGGTGAGAGCATGTTTTTAGTATTTCAAAGGCTTTCACATTGCACTATATGATCTTTCAAAGGAGTAATACCATTATAACTTAAAGTGGCACAAATAGGGTTATCATGGTGAAAATGATTATGTATGGATACATGTACTTGTTATCAAGTGCTAAACTGGTATAGATGAGTAGACTACCATCAATAAGTAGTTTTATACAATATAAAATTTATCACTGACATGTATTCATATTCCAAAACATAGTAATTTTCCAACTATTGTAAGTATTCCTAGACCAACATCTAACCATGAAACATAGGTGTCTGGTCCAACTGTAAGGGTAGTGCATTCATTAGGTGACCACCAATGAGATGAATAAACTTATGGTTTATCAATAGATTACATGGAAAAATTATTTGTCATTCAACTAAAAAATAACCTTTTCTTATTTGATCATATACAATGTGAGCTTAATGTTCACAAGTGACACTGACAGTGTTAAAAATAGACTGTGCATCTTCCCAATGCAAGATACCATCAAGATTAGGGTCCACATTTTCATTTACTTGGGAAGTGATGTTAAAAATCATGTTGACATCCTCATCAACATCAATGGGATCTATAAATAGGGGTCCTTAGTCAGTATCTAGGGGAATGACCATGTACTAGGTATCATTTTAAAAAGATAATCTAGTGCTTCTTGAAACGTAAGTCAATATTGTTCACATAACACCAAAATCAACCCAATAGGGATGGAAAATCATAAACTTCAACCAGTTCAATTAATTCAAAATCACCTTTGAGTAGGGCACCCAAGATGTTGATGGTGGCATCCTTTAGAACACTTATAAGCACTGCTCAAGTCTTATTGGCCTTAAATAGAATGTGTGGGGAAGATTACAAAGTTGTATTACCATATTCCTCTAGGAATCCTTTGTGATAACATTAAATTTTATGCTAGTGTCCACCATTATATCTTGTATCATCTAATTATCAATAGATGCATTCATAATGACCTCTTTGTCACATTCAACATTGGTTTAGACACGAGCCTTTTATCATCATACATGATTTAAATGATCATACATGGAGGTCTTGGTCAAATACTAATGTAAACAATTATTAAGGAGAGGGTTGATGGTCTCACTAATAAGAATTTTTCATATCTCTCTAAATTCATCCTACCCTAAGTCAATTGAGATAGTCTCTCTTTTCATCTTAGCATACATGGTAACATCCTTCTCCTTTAAAAACTCAAGTTCACCTTATAGTTCACATACTAGGGTCATTATGTCATGAAACACTTCATATTTTGTATAACATCTAGGTAGTGATACATATGTTGTTTTTCACACTAAATGTTTTCACCAGGTGGATTTGAAATTGATTGGGAATGAGCATAACTTTGTGCAGTAATATTTACCTTAGGTCTAGTTGGTGGGGTGGTAGGGCATAGTCTCCATATATCACTTGGGTTATTTGCAACATGAATCATATTAATTCCATTCTCATTTTATTCTTTGGTAATATCTGCATACACATCATGACATTATTCTAGGTGATGTTCATTTTTACAAAAAGGCATAGGTAGGATATATTGTGTAGACACACCGGTAATGATCTAGAGATCCACATTTATAATAGGTTTTAGGTGGAAAATGACCACCTCCATGTCCATTTCCATGTCCTCAACCCCTAAAATATTGACCTCTACAAACCTATTGGTTATTAGTAGTATAATTTTGGTGAGTTCCTCTCATGTATGTTTCATGAATATCATTGATGATCTGACAATCATTTATATCATGTGTATATGCATCACATATCTTACAATATAATGACACCTTAGAATAGGTAGCAAACTATAATAAGGGACAAAATTTATATCAGGTTCTTATTGATAGATCAAAAAAGATGATTTTATTATGGTGTAGAAATTCCTATGATAGAAATTATTTCTGTTATGGCCTTCCACTTCGTAGTCATCACACTAAATGCCTCTATGTGTAGCATGAGAAATATTGGCCATAAAATTTTACACATAATAATTCATCACAATAATCTAATTCTCCATAAAGGTTTTGTTCCTCATATCTATACTTCCCATGGATTCAGTAGTGAGGGCAACATTTAATGCCTCATATGCTTTAATTATTATATTGTGAGATAAAGCTCAATAGAATATAAGTAATAAACTTCCCACAAAATATTGAGTATTCTGTGACATGTTAATATCAAAGGATAATTTTAAAATAATAATTTTTAAATTTTCATCATATGTGTGCACACTCTTAGTAAACTCTTTCTTGATTTTTTGATGGCAATAATACTTTGTAGGTCAAATTTAGGGATGCCAAATTCTTGGAGAAAAACAACCTTTAATAATTCATAATTCACAACCACTTTCTAAGGGTCAAATTTGTGGTACCATTTATGCATGTGATCCAATAAATTATTAGAAAACTAAGTGGCCTTTAATTAAAAATAAGTGATATCCTATGCTCACCAAATGAGTTCGCACTTGTCAACATGTTGCACCACATTTACAACACCTTGATATTCAGGAAGATGAAGCATCATCTCATAATATATTGTAGGCACATTGGGTGGTTTTAGTGGACCTTGGTTTGGTGATCCTTTATCTCTTCCTAGTCCATATGGGGGAGGTATACTAATAAATCTATCACCACCACATGATCCTCCTCTAACAGAACCACCATTGGTACTTCCTCCCATGCCTCTTACAACAAGTTTATTATAAAAAGTGGGTACTAAGGAAGGTTGATTGGATGTAAAAATCCTATAGTTTGTACACTAATTGCATTAGATCCACTTGGTATTCCAAGGTGAGACATAAGGTGATCTTAAAATAGAAAAATATCAACCAATGATAGATTTTTAATTTTATCTTGCACTTCTAGAGACTTCTCTATGATTTCAGTTTTAAATTTAATTTCAGAGTTTACACTATCAGTATCTAAATTTCTAAAAAGAATTTTATCAAACTCAAATGCATGATCATGCACTATGGTGGGGGAATTAGATATATTTATATTGGGTTATGCTATCAGTGTTTATCATGTTTATTTCATATGTACCTATGCCAATAAAGGTCATAAATCCATGGTTAAGGAGTACTCACCATACCTTTCCATCCTCATGTAGATTTTCATGACAGTCCCAGTATCCTTTTGTCTACATATGGGTTCTCTAACTCTCATAGGCTTACACTTAGCTTCATCATAATTATGATTTTGTAGTTCTCATTATCTAAATTCCATGCTAAACTTTTAATCCTATATCGATGCATATCCCTCCATTTACCCCTATTCACACTACTCATGTGCAAAAGATTTTAACCATCCATGGGGAAGCTATCAAGACCAGAATCAACCATTAACATCTTAATCTCTAAATAAAATTTCTTAAGGTACCTCTCATGCAATTCCCTTAGAAATTTGATCTGTGCCTCTTCTAGACATGAATACGAATAGACCATGTATTATAAAATATATCTATTAATTGTTACCTTCTGCCAGACACTTATTGCATATGTCCACGTATTTTATAATATAGACAAGTTTTTCTAACATTTTACTAACCCATAATCCTTACATATAAAAATTCATTGAGTGATTTTATGCATATTCTGAAAGCTAAGCATGTAAGTAAACAAGTAACTCTACAAAGATTATTTTATATAGAAATTCATTTAAGTGTTGCTCTACCCATACACGCATAGAACTCTTGGTTCAAGATACTAGATTACAAAGTTATCTTCTATGGTAGTAACCAAGTACTTGACATTTTCTAAAGATAAGTATTTGAGCATTTTTCTACCATTGTGCTAACAAGTGTAACGTGTCCCAATAATAGAACAAAAATTTTGGGTCTTTTTCCTTATCTTTTCATAACTAAGTATTGGTTGTGCACCTGATGTAAATAAGGTGACAATAAACATGCACAATGGCATATCATGTGAGGGGAAAACTCATGCACTCATTCAAGGCACATAACAGGGACTAGTCCTCATCAATTCTACTATAAGATAGTGGTTAGAAAAATATTACTTAGGCACTTGAGATACTACTTTATCCATTATTACTACTAGAATTAATATAGAGTTAGTCATTTAATGAATTTACACATTGCATATAACTAATATCATAAATAAAATTTAACACCAAACAGATACAACACACTGAAGTTCACCAAATATTAGTTCTATTAATCAAATTGATAATATTAAATAGGTGATTCAGTTAGTATATGATCTCTATATATTTGCCTTAAAAATAATACCATTACAATATTAATAATAAAAATAACCCCTTCTAAGAAAATATAGAAGGGTGTCTATACATAAGTGGACCCATTTCTCAAGTAGTAACATTAATACATAAAGGATGACAAGCCAAAAAATATTTCAAAGAAGAATTCATGGTGATTCATTACAATTAAGTCTATTTTGAAATGGCCCCAACAACACATATATACCCTCTCTATGTTATGTCTTTATGTTTATGTTATTATTCTTTTGTGTACCCATGTTAATTTTGTGCTCTCATCCTTGCTATTTCCATGAATCATTTTACAACCACCTCTGCTTCCTGCACTCTTGTCCTAGCCTTGCACTCTTATGATTCTTAATCTTTATGTTCTTCATTCTCCACTTCCTTATCTTTCATGACTCTCAATTAGACACCAAGGTATTCTATGTTGTTATTCAACCTTTCACTCTTCCATTCCATCTTATTTCATTTCATGATTAGTCTACACCTAGGTAATCTATGTTATTCTCATGCCCTTGCATTCCCACACTGTGTTACCAAAATACTTAAAATATTTTATTATAAAATTTGGGTCCAACAAGGATGTAGTTTAAATGTAAGAATCCACCAAGACAAATCAAGAATAAATAAGGGAATAACCAAAGGATCATGTATAAAATACAAGTGGAATGTAGATAAGAGGAAAAAATAAGAAGTGACTCATCATATCTTCCTCATAAATGTAAGAGGCTCCTTCAACTCATAATCCTGCTAAGAAGCCCAAATCTAAAGTTACACAAATTTATAAGAGGAGGTCCCATAGATTGAGAAGCAAGCCAATAATGAAATATAATTAAAAACCCCCCACTATAATTAATATCAGTGATAGTTCACTAGAAGAGAAATGGGAAACCAAAAAGCCTAGTGTCTCCATAGCTTGCATAATAGTGAAGAATAGTCTACTTCCCATGATTCTCAATCTATAGATTCAGATGAAAGATAACATGTAAGAATAGTGAATAATATCTAAATGGAATATGGGAAGAGGAGATGAATAAATTTAAGAATAGTATGTAGCCTTAGAGTAATAATTACTTGAAGGTCTATAATAAATTGAATTTTAGACCCTAAAATAAACTCTTATGGAAACATAGATGTTGAGAATAAAAAATAAGAGGTTCGAATAGGGTAATAGCTTGGATACATTGGAATATGTGGTTTCAAAGTTACAATACTAGGTTATATTAAGTGAGTCCCAATTTATATCATGTGCTATGGAATATCTAGTAGCTCAAGATGATCTTGACATTACTATCATTGATAAGTACATTGAATCCGTTTCTACATAAATAGACAAACCAGACCAATCATTCTTTTTATTTGAAATGTACCTAAGAGGAGATGAGTAGTTTCAAAGTGAATAATTTAGTTGGTTTAAAAATTATGGTTATATTAGGAAAGATGATAGATAATAAAAAAATAAAGTCTAGGAGGATGAAAAATAAATCATGAAACTAGAATAAAAAGTAGAAGAGTTGGCTCGGTTAACAAATTAGTTACTTAATGACAAACCACCTACCTGATTTTATTCCATATACCTTGAAGAACAATGGATAAAACTTGAGTTTATGAGGTTTTATTGTCATCTAACCCACCTAGTAATATATCCTCAATATATATATATATATATATATATATATATATATATATATATATATATATATATGTATATATATGTATATGTATATATATGTATATGTATATGTATATATATATATGTATATGTATATATATATATATATATATACATACATATATATACATATACATATATATATACATATACATATACATATATATACATATACATATACATATATATATATATATACATATATACATATATATATATATACATACATATATATATAGATGTATATATATATATATACATATATGTATATACATATATGTATATACATATATATATATATATATATATACATACGTATATATATATATATAGATGTGTATATATATATATATATATAGATGTATATATATATACATACATATATGTATATACATACATATATATATATATACATAGATATACATATATATACATACATATATATATATATATATGTATATATATACATACATATATGTATATGTATATATGTATATATATATATATATATATATATATAATTATCACTCTTAACGTACAATCTCAATTACGTGAATTTTATATACATAATTATGTTATTCCCCCATAGTGTGGAATGGAATCCCAATATTATACAGAAAAATAAAAATAATATGTTTTGATGATCAGGAATATACTCATCTTGAGAAAATATTGCATGAACAGGTTTCTTTGATGAAAAAGAAAGAGGTTGCTTTTTGGTTTATGTAAGAGAAAGTTAAAGATTAGAACCACTATATCACATTGTTAACCATAATAGGAAAATAATAATATATAGATTTCATAACTATATGGAAATAGATTACCTCTAAATTGAAGAAGAAAGAACCATTTTCTTGATGTAATCTCAAAGTTTCCCTTAAGCATGTTCACACATATATTCAAATTGAAAGAAGAAAGGGACAAAATTGGTTGGAAAACACCATTTTGGTATCCTATTATAGATTTGATAGGGGTAGAACCAATTAATTAGAGAGTATAAAATAAGAGATGGGAGAAAATGGAGGCTCTCCATGGATTCTATGGCAAATATAGGACCAGGGCATCTTAACCCTTTAACTTTAGATTATTGTGTGCCCTTAAAATTCATAAGACCATTGCTCAAGGATGAACAACAAATTAATTTGGGTGGTGTGATGATCCATGTAATTATCATACTTTGAAACCCTAAAAATTATCTTTGAATCTCCCATGGTTAAACCTCTTTAGTCATGTTTTGTATATTTTCCTACTGAAGCACTAAGAAACATGATGCATATATTATATATTTTTATATGAATGAAATAGTTTTACTTTGTGATTAAGATGAATTATGTTTATCTTTGTTATGTTGGTCTATTTCTAATTTATGTATTCAAAGAATGAGTAAATATGACTGGCACATAGAAATTATGAGTAGCTACATCCCATAGTAATATGGGTAGTGAAAGCCCGTAGAAACTATATAGTTGTAGATGATATTTATGAATTATAAATCACCCAAATCTTGTAATCTTAAAAAACTCATAGCTTAGTTATTTCTCTTAGTTCTGGACCTTTCCTACTTTTGTAAGTCTAGAATCTACTCTCTTTTTATGTCCCTTAGCCTATCTCTTAGTTTGACTAGTCTTATGTTGATGAGTTAGGCTTTCTATCTTGCCCAAAATGTGTAATGAAATTAATTCAACAATAAAATAGAATAGCAGAAATAGATCCCAATATGACTAAAATATATCAGAATATATGATAATAGACAAGCCACTTCGAGGGGGTAACCTCCACAAGTTTCAATAAGAGCATAATTCATAATATGATGATAAATAATTACTCACTACCTCCTATATATAGTCTATCTAGGCCATGATTACTCCATAAGAAGACCTACTAACCAAATGAATAAATATAGAAATGTGATATATCATCAAAGAGGGATAAGTAAGCCATAAGTCAGCTATTCCTATCCTAATACATGTGATAGGTTAGGGGTGTAGCATGCCCTTCCCCTTCAAACCAATGTTGTCCTCAATATTGAACAACTCTGGATGTTGTTGCATAAAATTTTCACCTTCCCAAGTTGCATCTTCATTGCTCAGGTTCTTCCACTTGATCATGTATTCCCTAATCTCTCTGGTTCTCAACCTCTTAGTACGTGTTTGGAGGATCTTCTCTGGTTCCAAAATGACTCATCCTTCTTCATCTAGTTATGGGAGCTCTGTCTAGGCTAAAACTTTCTATCCAATGACCTTCAAATAGGAAACATGAAATATTGGGTGTATGCGAGATGAATGAGGTAACTCGAGCTTGTAAGCCACACTTCCAATTTTTTATAGAACCTGATAAGGGCCATAATACTTAGGATCAAGTTTGTTATCCTTTTTATGTTGCTTCAAGGAAATCTAATTGTAAGGCTGATAACATATAAATACCTAGTCACCCACCTCAATATTTCACTCACTACAGTGTTGATCTGCTTATTGCTTCATGCTATTTTGTGCCAAGGCCAAATTATCTCTCAAACTAGCCAAAACCTCTTGTTGATGCTAAATGTACTCCTCCACATCTCAAACCTTGGTTTGCAGCTTTAATGAAGAAGTGATGGAAGGTGGATGGTAACCATATAGTGTTAGAAATGGAGACATTTTAGAAGAGGTATCGAAAGATGTGTTATACCACCATTCTACAAGTGGTAGCCATTTAACCCAATGTTCCTATTTATTTGATACAAAACAAGGGAGACACCCCTCTAAAAATTTGTTAACCACTTCTATTTTTTTGTCAAATTGGGGGTGTTAAGATGAGCTATGAGCTAGCTGAGTACCCAAATAGGAAAATAGTTTAGTCCAAAAATTACTAGTGAAAATAAGATCATGATCATTTACAATTATTTTTGGGTTCCATGTAATTTTAGAACTGCCTCTAGAAAAATAGCTGCTACTGTACTTGATAAAAATGGGTGTGAGAGAGAACAAAAATGGGCATATTTTTTAAGCCTATCCACAATGAACAAGATAACAATCTTACCTTCAGAATAAGGTAACCATGTGATGAAATCCATGGAAACCTCCTCCCACCTTTGACTAGGAATTGCTAATGGTTGTAATAGACACAGGGTCTTAACTGTCTCACCTTTATTCTATAGGCATATCAAGAATTCTACCACAAAATTTTATACATATCACTTGAGTCCTTCCCAAAATAATTCTTTATTAATTCTGTGATAAGTTTTCAAGAACCCTGAGTGTCCCCCAATTGGAGATGCATGCAACTTCACAAGAATCTTATGCTTAAGCTCTGAATCTTTGCACAAGTATAACCTACCCTTATACCATAGGACATTAAATTTCCCTTCAAATTTGTCAGATGCTAAATTACCTTGTTAGAGATTCTAAATCAAAACTTGTGTATCTTTGTCTTGATCCCATTCTAACCTGGCTTCATCCACCCAATCTACTTACAACATGGACATTGCACAAAGTAATGCTTTTATGGTGTATCCCATCTAGATAGTGCATCTGATACTACATTATCTTTACCCTTCTTGTAGATTATTTCAAAATCATAACCCAACATTTTGGTTACCCACTTTTGTTGTTCCTCAGATGATAATCTTTGCTCCAAAATGTATTTGAGACTATCATGATAAATTTTCACCTTAACTGTATGAAGAATAAGGCCTCCATTATTTAACTATATGAAGAATCACCATCATTTCTTTCTCATAGATAGGTTTTTTTAGATTCTTAACTTTGAATTATCAACTCTCAAATGCAATGGGTCTTCCTTCCTACATTAGTACTACTCCCAATCTAGATCTAAAAGCATCACATTCAATAGTGAATGTCTTTGAGAAGTCTGGAGTAGCCAAATTTGGAGTGGTGCACTTCTCAAATGCTTTGGTGGTGGCATCATTCAAATGAAAGGAATCCTTTTTTAGCAATGCAGTGAGTGGAGCCACTATGCTGCCATAACATTTCACAAATCTTTGGTAGTAACCTGTTAGTCCTAGGAACCCTCAAAGGTTTTTGAGAGTTTTTGGCATGGCCTCAAAAATAGATGGGTGGTCATCAAGAATCATTTGTAGATTAGGATGTGTAGATCCCTGTGTGGGTTGAAATTATATAGAACATAATCATGCCATAATTCCCTCTACCCCCTTTTTTAGCATCTTGTAATCTTATGTGAACTAATCAATTATGGAGATTTTGCTTGTAATCCACACATTTCAATTTTCCTACCTTTAGAATGAAATTGCATGAATAGTTCCTAGAAGTTCATCTCAATGGTACCCAAGGTTGTGAGCCATTGGACTCCCAAAACAATGTCTATGCTACCCATGGGAATAGATAACATAGGAGAATTGATATTGTACTCACCCACCCATAACAAGCTTAATACTATGGCATTTGCCTAAACAATTAATTGTGCCACCATCTGCAATCATGACCAAAAATTTTTGTGCTGGGTAGATGAAATAGTTCAATCGAGTGGCCAACTTATGGTTGATGAAGTTATGTGTGCTCCTTGAATCAATCAACAATGTCACCTTCTATTTCTTGAAGAATCCTACCAACTTAAGAGTTTGTGAAGTGCTAATACCTGCAAGTGCATGATAAAAGATTATAGGTTGGGAATCTTCAAGTACCTCCTCTATCTCTTCCTCATCATCATTGGAGGCATCATCTTATTCTTCATCTTCATTGGATCCCTCAATGTAGAATAACTTCTTCTAAGCACATCTATGTCCTTTACTCCACTTGCTATCAAAATTGAAACATAATCCTTTTACACACTTCTCTTTAATTTGTTGAGGGGTAAATCTAGTAGGTGGAGGAAATGTTGGTGTCGATATGTTATGATCTTTGAAGTGAGTGAATGGTTGCTTCTTATTGGCTATGAATTTTTCCTCAGCTTTGCATGCCATGATAATAGAATCAAAAATCTTAAGTAGATTACACATGCATAACTCATGTTTAATGTGGTCCTTGAGTCCACCCAAAAAATAGGTCATTCAATTTCTCCTTAGAAATTGTCTCCACACATAAGGATAGGCTCTAAAAATGATGAATATAATCTTTGATGGAGCCAGTCTCTATAAAAATTGACTAGGTAACACTGAGAGTCATCTTTTTCTTTTGAACACACAACCATCGATACCAAATGAATTGATCAGGTTCAAGATACAAGGATGCCATGGTAACCTTCTATCCACCTAGGATTTGATGCAGATCAAAAAAATTATCCATTTGGTTGATCCAATTGAGTGGATCTTTTCTATCAAATTTGTGCATATCCACTTTTGGTAACAGGTTCCTCTGTGGTAATGTAGTTGGATTTGAAGTAGACTAGTTGGGAGAACCACCCCAGTGGGGTTTTGAAATAGTGATAGTTAGATGATTTGACTAATTATTTTTCAAAGCCATCATGATATCTACCAAACTATCTTGTATGGATTTCATATTAGATTGTATGCCTTGCACCTCACTGTGAATGCCTTGCACACTATAGTCAAGTTGGCTCACTTTGTGATCCATGTCAGAGATACTTGGTATAAAGGATCTAGTAAATCCCCCTTATAACTTCATCTCTTCATTTTTATGAGTTTTACTTGGAGTTTCAGCACCCTTTCCTTGAGCCCAAGTTTGTGGACCTACCATAAAAGGGCTTTATGATGTCGACCCTGATTGGCACTTTTGACCCAACTTTGACCAAGTGATTTTAGACTTATTTAGGCCTTAAATAAAAACATACAAAGATAATACCCTATTCAATTTTTTCTAATATTTCCAAAAATGTAAATAACTCAGAAAAATTCTTTGAATTGCACACTATAGAGCAATTTTATGAAAAAACCTAAAATGGTGATAACTTTTGTAAAATAGATCTAAATGAGCTAAAATTTTAATGTAATATTGATTTAATTATTTATCACCTCTATTAAAAAAATTGAAAATATATTCACAACCTTTTTTAGATATAAACAAATTTAAAAAATTAGGGTTTCACCCATAAGATTGCCCAAATCACAGCTCTGATACCACTTGTAATGAAATTAATTCAACAATAAAGTAGAATAGAAAAAATAGATCCCAATATGACTGAAATATATCAGAATATATGATAATAGACAAGCCACTTTAAGGGGGAAACCTCCATAAGTTTTAATAAGAGTAGAATTAACAATATGATGATAAACAATTACCCACTACCTCCTATATATAGTCTATCTAGGCCATGGTTACTCCATAGGCTGACCTAATAACCAAATAAATTCATAGAGAAATGTGATATAGCATAAAATAGGGATAAGTAATCAACAAGTTGGATATTTCTATCCTAATACATGTGATAGGTTAGGGGCATAGGAAAATGCTTAAAACTTACTTATCTTATGCCTCTTCAAGTTTTGAGCCTATACCTAGTCTCTTACTCCCTAGACACTTGTGTCTTAGACAAAAACCTATGTTGATGTAGGTGTCTTGTTCCTATGCAATTTTCCAATCCCATAAATTCATCTAATTTACAAATGAAACATATCCTAATGGTTGGCCTAAGTGATATTATGTGATATATTCTTCTGATAGTATTGGTATATATGCATGATCACTCCTCAATTTAAAATCACCTAGTACAATCCTATATTCATAAAAAAGAGAATTAGATAAATTACTCAAGTGATCAAATCTTCCCTATATTCTCTTATTTCCATATCAATCATAGGGATAAAATTCTAGAGAACCATAATTCTAATGAAACTAATGAACATGATAAAATAAATTATGAGTAAGAAAAAGCAATCACCTTTTTTATTGACTATATTCATCAAAACCCTAAAGATATTTATAAAATCCTAAGAACCATATTAGAAACTAAAAAAGTGAAAAACATAAGTGAACATGCAAGTCCATATAATGATCATGATATTAGAGCTATGGGTCATTCCATATACCAACAACCCTCCCCTTGAGAACATTACTACTTCATACTTCTAGGGGAAGAATGAGATATGCTTTTCAACCTTTGTTTCTTGAAACTACTATTTCTACATCTACCATGGAATTACAAATTATTTCAACACAAATATCATTTTTAATGACTATTAATACTCAAACCATGTTTGCATCTCCCTTGGTGACTACTCAACTTTATAATTTACATCCCAATGGGCTCACAATTCAAAAAATATTTAAAGTTATAAATAACTTGGAGGAAAAGGTGACAAACATTAAACAAAAGGCTTTAAAGTCTTGTAATGTCATTGATTCACAAGATATGTTGCATAATCTTCTTGTACCTAGGATATCTTTTCACCCCTTACCAACTAGATTTATTACACCTAAGTTTAGAATTTATGATGGCAAGGGTGATCCTGAACAACATATTCGATTCTTCTATGTGGCATGCCTTGATTATGCCTCCAATGATAAAACTTTGACCAAATTATTTCCAAGGGGCCTCAAGGATTATGCTTTAAGGTGGTTCTATGATTGACCTCTTCAATTTGTGAAAGCATTCAAACCTATTGTAAATCAGTTTTTGGCAAATTTTTTAATTAATATTAGTGAAAATGTTTCCTATGCCCAAATTACAAAAATTAATCAAGGAACCAATGAACCTGTTGATGAATATGTATTAAGGTACAAGACAATGTTGGCTAAAATTAACAACCCAATGGTAGATAAATAACTTCAAGACATTTTCAACAAAGTTTGCTTGTTCCTTTACATTAATCCATTATTCAAAAAAAAATTAAATCCTTTGATGTGTTATGTCATGTTGTTTAACACTGTAAAATGAAACTTATTTCATTAAATAAAATTAAGTATGTAGCAAACACACCAACTAAATCTGCATCCAATACCAAGTTTACTATCAAACCAATTTATAAGGTAGAACCTCCTGAACCTTAAAAGGAAACAAACCATCATGGTTAATATAGATTCATAGTAGCCTAATTAGCTTGTCTTATCTAATGCATAAGGAATTCAATTTACATGCTTACCTTAGTCTCTCACTTCATTTATCTTATGTATAGTAGAGTATAATCTTATATCTCTCCCTCATCTTATAAAGGATGATATCAGTTGATCTCTACCCAAATGGTTTGATGCAAATGTTTTATTATGACTATCACCAAGGCCCTAGGCATTCTACAAATATATGTTTTACCTTGAAGCATAAGATCTAAGACTTCATAAACGACTAAGAGATTACATTTGATGATCTTCTAAAGGAATCATGTTCACAACCTAATGATCACCAAAAATAAAACATATTTAACAATCCTTTGCAATACCATTCTAATAAGGATGTGAAGGTGAAAATGTTATATAGCACACATCCTCCTCCATCACACTATGATCACCCACTAGATGGGCTTACTAGTAATTATAAACATCATAAACCTCATATGATTTAGATACCTTTCATTAATTTTGATGATAGTGAGATTAAGGATGATGACTTCTATCATCATTATTTATTCATTCAAGCATACCTTGATCCCCAACCTATACACAATGTTATGATTGATAATGGTGAAAGTGAGAATGTTTTCACCATGACATTACTTATGCACTTGGGTTATACTCATAATTTTTTACACCCTTCTACAAGATCAGTTAGATAATTTCACGGGACCTCACATTATATTCTTGGTGAGATTGACTTACATTTAAAAGTGGGTCTTGTACATGTGGTTGCTACCTATTTGGTTATAACTTCCATGGTTGTCTTTGATATGTTATTAGGACACCCTTGGATACATACTCTTTGAGTGGTACCTTATATAATTCATGGGTGTGTTAAATACATTCATTCCAATTAGGTAATTATAATTTATGGAGTTCTAAATGAGCATCCTCTTAAACAAGAGAGTTTTTTAACTAGATAGGTAATTATCCATCCTACTAAGGCTAATACACTATAAAAGGGTAAGAAATAAGCAATACCATTATAGGCATCTAGTACTTGAGAAAACGTTACATTAGAGACATACATTAGATTCTAGGGAATAATCATATACTTTGAACCATATTAAAATATCTAGAGAACCTACCCATGTTCTTATCACTATTATTCCATAGAAACCTTAGAGCACTTGGGTTCCATGAACCCCTATTACTCCTAATATTTGTTCATGACAATATATTCCCATTATACACATGTAGAACATCACATATATTATAGTGACACATATTTCACCTATACATGCTACTTGGTAGTACCACCAATTCATGGCATGAGGTACCCAGTGGGGAGATACCAATTAACATTCATTAGATGAACTCAGAGTATAGTCTCTTCATATATTTAAAATATACCAAAAAATTAATAAAAAAATATTTTTGTCATATACATATTATATTGGCTCATTAGAATATATGTGTTAGTTCTATGTTGATGGATAATATATCAGTTAATTCTACATACACATGTGTTTCATGCTAATATTTGAGTGTGATACAGGTATACATAGATACATGATATATGTAATTATAGATGATGGGCATTCCCTCTTCTCATGTCACTAAGATAATGGGGGCATCTGTATACATAATATTTTTAAACTTTATCAATTATTGATGCTTTTGTTGGTAGGTTTTATCATTGATGTCAAATATTGATGTCATGTGTGCATTGATGTCAAAGGTAATGGCAAAGTGGTGATGTCATGATGATGATGAGTTTGAGCTTAAAGTTGTGAAAGGAAGGATTTGGATGCATATGAGATAAGGTGAGTATTATTTGAGGCTTATCATATTATATCTAGCATGTTGATGTGGTTTTAGGTCAAGGAGAGAAGACAAACATGTGAATAGTATACTGGCATAGGCTTGGTAGCCTATTATGTAATCATATATATTCAGTATATGTAGGGATATGAAGTTGATAAATGTGATATATAATGAGATAATGTTACAGATATCCTTGGGTTGTAAAGAGTGCTTAAAATGCTTAAGGGAATGCATGGTGTTCATTCAGTTCTTCATTATCTTTATCTAGGCCTAGTTGGTTCTATGGGAAAAAAATCTGAGTAAATAATTTGATGATGTCACCATTATCATATATCAATGAGTTATGGGGATTTGGTAATATGGGTGTGATCACATTAGTCACAAGTTTCTATGTTCCAAGTTTTAGGTCATGAGGTTTTGTATATCATAAGATATAACTATTCAAAGTTGGCTTCCTAGTCAGATTGTAATGTTTTCCCATACTTAGCCAAGTTTGTAAATGGAGATCTAATGGTGCATATTTAATCACATCATATATCTATGGCATGAAATTAATCTAAGATTAAATATGTTAAATTCCTAAGTTTAAGTAGATCTAAGTAAGTATTTTGATGGTGTTATATTTCACATGCATGAAGGTTCTAAGAGTAGCTTGATATATGGATGGATTCCATGGTTTAAATTTCAAGACATGATATTGAACATAGAAAAAGTTATAAAGGTTAAAATTTTTCCTTCCAAGTAGATTGTAGTGGTACTATGTGGAATAAATGCAAATCAATGATGCATATTAAGTCAAATAGGTCAAAGTGAAATATGTTTAACAAAGTTAAAGTTTAGAATACTCTTGAAGAGATCGATGGAGTGTGTTTGTTCCAAATTATCAAGAAGAAGTGAGATGATAACAAGTGTTTGATGTTTAATAGTGAGGAAAGGTAAAGACCAGGCTAATTTGAGGAGATAAATGGTGCATATTTGGTCAAAGTTATTAGGGAGTGTGAGATGATGTCAAAATATTAGATGTTTATCAAAAGTAACGAACAAGATAATTTTTAGGAAGATCAATTAAGAATATTTGTTCAAGATATGAGAGTGCATGAGATGATGAAAAAGTTTTTGATGTTTAACCGTGACTGTTGGCATTTAAATTAATAAAGGGAAAAATTAGTCTACAATGTTTGAGCCATAAATTTTGATCTCGGATAAATTCAAAGGTGATGTAAAAGGAAAAGTTTTAAAGGAATCCAAGGAGAATATATAAAAATTGGTTATAATGATTGAATATTTGTATAATTATAGATATAAATATCCAACATTGATTGTGTGTTTGACCATGGTCTGTAAATGACCTGAGAAGGATAATTGAGTTTGTTTTGATGGTATTTGGATGTTTCAAGGTGACTTAGCTATTTGAGGTTTTACCAGTCCATATTCAATATGAAAAAATTCTTATAAATTGACTATTTATTCACTCATGGTGTTCTTGTGTACAAGGCTAATGTTTAAGTATATTGGGCATACATAGAGGTGTGTAATGATGACTGTAATCATCTAAAGATGTATAAGAGGTCATGTTGAGTGTAAATATGCATTTATAAGTGATATTGTGTTCTTTTATACTCAATAGAGTGCTAAATGGGTGAATATGTCTCCATGAGACCTATAAGGGATACTAAGGCCCAATTGAAAGGTGTAGTTACTTAAGTGTGACCCATAGTTTCTATGGCTGACCTATGAGGATGGTATTGATTTATGTAAGAAGATTTAAGGGTTAAGGAAAGTATTATGGTTGATCAATAAGTTGATATTTATGAAGGATCTATAAATAATGAAATCAAAGATGATGATTTCTAGACTTATGAGACTGAGAGAATAGAGGGCATGTGTGAGAGTTATGGAGAGATGGAAAGAAGAAAGGGAGTGTGCCCAATGGATGGGTTATAAATAAGATTAGGTTGATGACTATGTGTATGACCTATAGGTCATATTTCTAATGTCATAAAAGTGTTCTTGCAATTTTGAATATTGAGGATGATCGAAGAGGTCTAGAGTGATCCAAAAGGATGTTTTGGATGCCTTGAGTGTGAACAAAGGATAGATGATGTCTATGTGAGTTTGGTGATTGATTTGAGAGGTAGATAGAAGTGTGTTATATATGTATGACCATTTGGTAATATTGTTGAATATGTGATATATTTGTATTTGAGAAGTGTAGGTTGATCCAAAAGGTGGTTTTGTATGTTTGTGAGTGTGTGAAGAAGTGAGGGGGAATGTGTTTATAGGGTGTCTTCATCAGATTGGTAGGAAATAAATGATTAAGAGATGTTGATATAATAAGTTTTGGGAGTGTGCTCAACATTTAGGTTATAAGGACTTGACCATCTTAAGGGTAGGTACTCCTTATGAAATAGGTGTTTCACTACATTTAGATTAGAAGAATTTGACCATCCTAGGGGAAGGTGTTCCTTGTGAAGCAGGTATTTCAATAAATTTAGGTTAGAATGACTTGACCATATTAGGGGTAGGTGATGTTTATATAATGGGAATTTTACTAAAGTTTCATGTTTGTAAAACCTTATAGGACAAGTATTCCATGTGTTTACAGGTTTGAGAGTGGGTTTATTCCCCATGAGTGTTTCCCACATTAGATGTTGTGTTATGATGTGATTCTCATATTCATGCTTTGATGGTAATCTAGTTGCATATGCTTTTTATGTTGATTCATTAATGCTAATGAATGAATGATAAGTGATCTAAAAGTGAAAGATTGGTTGATGTATTCACCACCCTCTTAGTCATATTATACTTCCATCAATAAGTATTAGAATAGGTCCTTTGAAGGAAACTTAATGGCTTGAAGGAGATCCTAAGTAGCACAAGATGGATAAGTAATTGAAGAAAGAGAATTAATAGTGAAAGGCTATGATTAAGGCACTTGAAGAGAAAATATGTACTTTGAAGAAAGATGTCAAAGAGGATGAGAAAGTTATCGATGATCTCAAGGTTTAGCTAGAAGATGCCATGGAAAGTTTGAGTTTAAAAGCAGAAAGTTGTTAAAAAAAAAGGACATCATGTATGATGAATAAGTGTTTTATGGCATCGAGGAATAATAAGCGGATATAGAAGCTGAGCTCATAAAAAGGAATCACAAGATGAAGAATGTGATCAAGGTCTTGAAGCACAAGTCAATTCTCTTGAGGAAAGTTTGTTAGGTAAGACCAAGAGAGATGAGAAGAAGTATCAAGAGATGATCAATTCTCTTGAAGAGAAAACATGTAGATTGAAGGATGACATGGATAAATAGTCCAAGGAAGATAAGGAGGTCATCAAAGATGTTAGAGGTCAATTGGAGGTTTCAAATGGTAGCCTAAAATCAAGAGAAGAAGAGTGCATATATCTCAAGACCTAGTTATAAAAAGCCAATACCAAGGTGAGTTCAAAGAAAGGTAATCATGATGAGTTGAAGACTAATCTTGATTCATTGAGAGTAGAGCATGAACAACTTATACACAAGTTGGACAAGCTGGAAAAGGAACAAGTAAATCCTAAGCAAGCCAAGAAGAATGCAAGCTTTGAAAGTAATGCAAGAAGGTCTGTTAGATAAGTAAATGCTTCAAGGTATGCTAGCTTATTCCATGGTTATTATTATACAATTAATAAGTATGGTCATAGAGCTAAGGACTGTATAAGGAAATTAGTCAAGTATGGACATTCATGGAGCTTTGATAGGAGTGTTTGGCTAAAGATTGATCATAGTTCAAATCTATCAAAAGGTGTGAATGATGTTATTTATTTCATTTTTCATAAGAATGGTCATATTTATAGACTTTGTCCTAATAAATTTGATAATACCTCAAGTCATATGAAATAGGGAGAGAATCCTATAAATCATATCAAAAGTCAAAACATGATGTGGAGACATAAGGTAGTGAAGCCTAGTCCTATTGAGTTCAAGGATCAAACTTAGGATACTTTAAAAAAAAGAATCAATTTTGGAGGTGTCTAAAGAGTGTCAAGGAAGATTGATATCATTCCAAATGGAGAAGAAAGTGGATGATCTAAGATTCAAGTTAGCTATACCATTCAAGGCCAAGGAGAATCTAGAAGAAGGATCTCAATTTGATGGTTTATTTGTTATAGTTGAAGAATTTTTAGGTAAGGAGTTTCATGATTACCAAGAGTTCTTGTTATCTACTTTCAAAGAGAAAAAGGTGTTAGTTAAAGAGATATGCCAAGAACATGTATTTTCATTATGCATTTTCAAGCATTCCAAATAAGATATGGATGACAAGAAAGTTGTTTCAGTCAAGACAAGGAAGAAGAAGAAGGTTCTTCAATCTTGTGATGAGGACTAGTATGCTCCTCTATTCTAGGTCCTTATGAATTAGAGATGTCTTTGTTATAATTCATTAATACATTTCTTAGTTTAAAGAAGCATGTGGTATTGCAAGGATGTTTTTAGTTAGATCAATTATGTCTAGGTGGAAGATGTGCTTTGAAGAGGTCAGAGTGATGTCATAAGGTGCTTTTGCCATTTTAGTTTGGTGTTTGTTGTGTATGTAGTGTCTACAAGGTCAAAATGGGTGTTTCCAAGTGGCATAATGAGATTGATGGAATGCCAAGAAGATTTTAGTGCTTAGAAACGTCTGTGCACTTCTTTATGATGTGTTCCAGGTGGTTTTGTGTCTTGATGATCTTGTTTGTGCCTTTTAGAGGTTTTTGAGTGCTCATGGGTTTACCTTTCTTGTTGCAAGTCAAATAAATGGAATAGGATTTCAAGGTTCCCAAAAGTTTGAAGGATAAAATATTGGTCTATAAATGTGTGATGGTTTTCTCTAGGTGTGTAAGAAGTTATAGATGTGGGCATTAACCATAAAGAGGTTTGTTGACCATGTTTATTTTGAGATTCTACAGTTTTGGGCTATGCTAGAAACATGGTTTTCCTTATGATTTGATTTCTAAGGATTCTTAATAGGTTGAATGGGAAAAATTGGTTTTTAAATCAGTCTTCATAGAGATTTTAAGGTTTATTATTTTCAAATTATTTAAGTTTTTGTCAAGATGGAGGCCTAATTAGCTAGTGTTGGGATAAATAACCGGAAGCACACAATTGATTACCAAGCAACTTAATATGCGGAAATTAACCAGAATACACAAGTAACTAGAATTAAAAAATAACATAGAATATGAGAGACAATACACAACTTGCATTAAAACTCTTTCAGAAGGAAATAGAACAAAGAAGGCTGCCACAGTTCTTCTTCCTTACACACCTCTAGGGCTCCCACACCTTTAGGGCATAAACAGTAAATCTTCCCTCAAAGCTCTCTCCCTTAGGTCCTGACACACAACTCAAACATAGATTTGGTGTTCACCTTCAGGGCTCCATGCACACCACAAGTGCTCCACGCACTCCACAAGTACACAAACATACTTCAAGTAGATTTCCCCTAAACCTGCAACACCTGCACCTCAACAGACCTTACTTATGGAAGGATCTTCCTTGCCTTCCTCTTTGCTCTCTATCTGAGTACACACTATACTCCAAGTAGATCCCACCTGATTCTGCTCCCTGTTGTGTTACTATCTTATCTGATCTTGCACACCTGTAAATCAATCTGGTTCTACACACCTGTGAACCTTGACCTTGCACACACATATACCTATAGATCAATGATTTTACTTACCATGTAGATCTCCTATCATAGCCATGCTCACCTAATGACCAAGATCATACATATATGAAGAACCCTACTGATTCTCCAATCTAGCACCCACACTTGGTAGTGTGGCACTAGGAGGAACACACCATTGCTCTCTTCTCTCTTAAGGAGCTTATATTATTTCTCTCTTACTCTCTAGCACAAATTTACAATACAACCAATGAGTCTCTTAAATAGATCTCATGCAAACAATAATTAGACACCTAATTACAATAATTAGATCTGCAGCTCTTAGTCTAAAATTGGCTCTCAACATGTAAACACTTGGTTCATTAGCTAACTACCTATAACATTCACAGTCCGAACCACACAAGTGACCGACATCAATCCTTGTCTGCCTCGGGGGTGCCGACACCGGCCAACTTTTGACTGACATCGGTTGCTCTCCTACCTTATCCTATCGATGTCAGTTGGCCTGACCGATGTCAGTGTCTGTGACACTCCACAACCTTTCTACAACCTCCTTCCCTACTTGCATCAGTGAAGCTTTTAGCTCCACAACCTAACAATCTCCCACTTAGAGATAAACAACTGCACTATACCTGTACCTGTACCCCATCTAATCTATTTCTTGGCTTGTATCCCTCTTCAAGATGAATCTTGAAGACAACCCACCACACAACTTGTGGTGCACCTCCTATCATTCGAGTACCCTGCCACATCCGAACCTACAAACCCATGTAGTGAAGTCTTGACCCTACATGTATACCTACTGTTGGTCCCTCTCAAATACCTGAGAATCCACTTCCCTGAATTGGCTCCTAACTCTCTGACAACACCCACTGCTTGGGCAAACTCAGGTCTATACCAGACCTCATGTGATTTTGAACACTGAACTATCCAGCCCTTAGTGTGCTCCAGCTCTAATCTTGAACCTCACCAACACCTAATTCACATCAGCTCCCATTGGAGACAAAATCAACCTGTGATCTCCATGTCTCCCATGCCAAAGAATTTTGCTGCTCTAAATTCTTCATGACATGCCACTGAACTAATCTTACCCTGTATGTTTGAACCTGTACCAAGTTCATCCTCCACATACAACAATAGGATAATGTTGTGACCATCATCCACCTGGTAAGACAAACACAATGGTTATACTGACATTGACTAAAGCCCTGCTTTGTCATTCACTTGGTACCACCTGTCAGTCCTATCCCACTATCCTACAGCTCCCTCAAGACCATGTGACCTGGTCTTCTGTCTCACATGTCCATTCACTCTATTCTTCAACTAAGGTATCCATTCGTCTCTATTCTTTCTTCCAGCTGGCAACCCTACCAAGTCTCCACTTGGTTTTGCATCATATTCCTACGACGCTCCCACTATTTCCTGGATCCTTCCTGCTCTGCAGTAAGCAACTAGTATAAAAAAGAGGAACAACAAATTTGAGGCTTACTTACCACCTTCAATCCTCCATATGGGTGTTTAAGACTCCTTGATAGCTTGCTATCTGCCCAAAATCCATTACAGTGACCGACCTTGGTCACTACACAGTCTGCATCTAACCGACGTTGATTCCCATGCACCTGTCCTAACTACCAACTCTACCGATGTTGGTGTCTCCTATTACCAACGTCGGTCCTCTTAACCAACATCGGTCTTACCTATTGCCAACATTAGTTTTCCTACCAATGCTAGTACCTGTGTTTTCCTGTAAGTGATGACTTTTCCCCTGCGAGCTCCTTTGAATCAAAACCCATGTCCAAACTAACCTGCTCAGAAGTATCCAACCACATCCACTGGTCTCTGTCTGCCATCTCCTCCATAAACACCAAGGATTTCTAGTTCTTAAGCCTATCAAATATATCTATCTTCTGCTTAAGAACATGCATCTCCTTCCTGCTCATGTGACCAAGCCTATAAAGCCACGTCTCTGCAACAGAAGAAGAATCAGTAATATAAACAAGTAGATAAAGAGTCCCTATTTTCTTACCACCAGCTATTTCAAGTCTATCCGCTGTGAGAGTTCTTGTGCATCTCTCATCACCCAACCTTTCTAAAGAAGTTAGCCACATCTCCAAACCTGGGACCTGCATGACCTCCTTCAACACCCATGTGTTGGCCGCCTGTAATTTTAGCTTCACTTCCCCTTTGCCAATTCTTTGGCAAGGCTCACCAGCTCCTCTCCCTGGGGCTGCATGGAAAGAGGCAAAAAAATCTATTATCCAAGATTCAACTTTATCCAAGAAACCTCCCAAAGCACCTTGTGCAACAACACCTGCAACATCTGCATCTTCAGTTCCTTCATGCTGATCTGCTACCAACCAACAATTTTCTTTTACCTGCTCTTTCTTTCCATAGGACCGTAAGTGACCATCTGTGCTTTTCAACTCCTCCATTCTTAGCTTACTTTGATCTGCCATTGCTCTACTCCCACTCAATCAAAAACCCCTGAGAGTGACCTGTAACCAAACACAAAACCTGCTCCCTATAACCTTATCTCTGATACCACTTGTTGGGATAAATAACCGGAAGCACACAATTGATTACCAAGCAACTTAATATGCAGAAATTAACCAGAATACACAAGTAACTAGAATTTAGAAATAACACAAAATATGAGAGACAATACACAACTTATATTAAAACTCTTTTAGAAGGAAATACAACAAAGAATGCTACCACAGTTCTTCTTCCTTACACACCTCTAGGGCATAAACAGTAAATCTTCCCTCAAAGTTCTCTCCCTTAGGTCCCAACACAACTCAAACACAGAGTTGGTGTTCACCTCTAGTGCTCCACACACACCACACGTGCTCCATGCACTCCACAAGTACACAAATGTACTTCAAGTAGATCTCCCCTAAACCTGCAACACCTGCACCTCAACAGACCTTACTTATGGAAGGATCTTCCTTGCCTTCCTCTTTTCTCTTTATCTAAGTACACACTATACTCCAAGTAGATCCCACCTGATTCTACTCCGTGTTGTGTTGCTATCCTATCTAATCTTGCACACCTGCAAATCAATCTAGTTTTGCACACCTGTGAACCTTGACCTTGCACACACATATACCTATAGATTAATGATCTTACTTACCATGTAGATCTCCTCTCATAGCCATGCTCACTTGATGACCAAGATCATACATATATGAAGAACCCTGCTGATTCTCCAATCCAGCACCCACACTTGGTACTATGGCACTAGGAGGAACACACCATTGCTCTCTTCTCTCTGAAAAAGCTTATATTATTGCTCTCTTACTCTCTAGCACAAGTTTACAATACAACAAATGAGTCTCTTAAATAGATCTCATGCAAACAATAATTAAACACCTAATTATAATAATTAGATCCATAGCTCTTAGTCTAAAATTGGCTCTCAACATGCAAACACTTGGTTCGTTAGCTAACTACCCGTAACATTCACAGTCCAAACCACACAGGTGACCGACGTCAGTCCCTGTCTGCCTGGGGGGTGCCGACGCCGGCTGAATTCTGACTGACGTCGGTTGCTCTCCTACCTTATCTTGTCGACGTCGGTTGGCCTGACCAATGCCTGTGTCTATGACACTCCGTAACCCTTTTGCAACCTCCTTCCCTGCTTGCATTAGTGAAGCTTTTAGCTCCACAACCTAATAGCTAGTAAGTTTCTAAAGAATGTATGTCTAAGAGGATGATTTAGGTGATGAAAATTGGTGTGATTGAGGGGAAATATGAGAGTTATCTATATAATAATTTTCATATCTTGAAGGTATGTATAATGAAAGATGTGGGATCTGTAGGTTTCAGGTAGGGCTATGAGGAGTCTAGACATGCCTAGTGTGAATAAGAGTGATTTTTGATCAATTTAGTAAAAATATCATGGTATGAGTGTTTCAATGTAAGTTATATGGCTGATTTATAATATATTTAATGTTTAGTGTGTGTCATGAAGATCTATTGATATTCTTGGAGGTGGCTTGCAAGTGAGAGTATGAAAGCATAATGGTGTTGTTTGAAGACCCAAAATAATTTAGTGTTTTGAGTTTGATATTTTCATGTTGTTGAGGCCATGAAGGTTTTTAGATAAGTTATATAGGTGATATTTGGTTATGAATATCATGGGGGAGTCTTTCAGGTTGGCATAAGGATCATGGAGATAGGGGAGCTAACTCAGATGGCTTGAGAAGTTTGCATGATCAAAGGGGGAGATATATTGTTTAGTTTGTTATGTCCAAGGATCAATAAGGATTAGAGTAGAGGAGATTGTTGTAGCTTTATTAGAATTAAGTTTTGTTGGTGGTCCTTGAGGTGGCTTGGGAGATAAGGCTAGTAATCTTGTGTGGTGTTTCTTCATGGTGTGTGGAGATCTAAAGATGCTCAAGAGGTGCAATGGCTTAGAGATCTTGGGGGAGTCCCTCTCAGATGTTTCTTGGTGACTTCCATAATATTTTAGTGATTTTATGTGTTATTTCTTCATTTTTAGTAGTTCATAATCAAAGAATGTTATTGTCATGGAGCATGGTTGAGAAATTTAGGGTAAGAAGTGGTATGCATAGAGTTAAGGGGAGCTAACTTAGATAGTTTGAGTGAATTGAGGATATATGCATAATGTAAGTGTTCTCTTTAGGAAAGACATGAATGGTGTGATGTTGAGGTATGTTAATATTGATTAGTTTTATATGCTACTGGAAAAGTTTCACAATGGTGTAGATGGAAGTTATTTCTCTCATAGGATGACAACTACAAAGATAATGAGTGCTGGTTACTTTTGGCCTAGTCTTCTTAAAGACTATTACCATTGGGATAATATGTGTCCTCAATGTGCCTTATTTTTAGGCAAACAAAAACTTACAACCCCTCTATTGAATCCTATCCAAGTAGACCAAACTTTCATGTAATGGGGCCTTGATTTCATTGGTGTGATCAACCCTCCATCAAGTACTAGACACATATGGATATTGACTACTACTGACTACTTCACAAGGTGGGTAGAGGCTATTGCATTGAAGGAGGTAAGTGAAAATGCTATCTTGGAGTTCTATGAAAACATTATAACAAGGTTTGGAGTTTCCCATGTTATAATTTATGATAATGTAGTTGATTTCATAAGTACTAAAACTTATGATTGGGAAAATAAGAATGGAATTTACTTGAGTACCTCATCCAACTATTACCCTCAAGGTAATATATTGGCTGAATCTACTAACAAGAATCTCATCAAGATCATCAAGAGGACATTGGAGAACAATCAAATAGCATGGCATAACAAGTTGAAGACACCCTTATGCACTGATAAAATTACTCCTAAGAGATCAATTGGTAATTATCCCTTTGTCCTTATTTATGGGAGAGAGGATAGGTTTTCCATATCTCAAGAATTCCTTGCTCTAGAACTTGCATAGTAGATATAACTACTTGAAAATATTCTAATGGAAGTAATATTGATAGAACTAATATAGCTGCAAGAAGTAAGAGACAATGCACACAAGGCCATGGAGCACCACCAAGTACTCATGAAGAAGTCCTTTGACAAAATAGAAAGTGTAAGAGTGTTTAAAGAAGGTGGCTTTGTCCTGAAATGGGATGAAGATAGATAAAAACTAGGAAGACATACAAAGTTTGACACTTTGTGGAGTGGTCCTTACATCATTAGCAAGTGCAAGTAAAGTAACTCCTTTCAGCTGACCAAGATTAATGGAGAAAAATTGCCTATCCCTATGAATGGGATACATATTAAGTTATATTATTAGTCCTTGCAAGACATGTTTTGTAAATAGTAGCTTAGGTGTGTGTGTTGGGTCTAGTTTTGTTTTGGTTTGCTATTGTGTTCCCTAAGTGATTTATAGCACAAGTGTGTTTCCTTCCTTTTATTTGGTGTGTGTCTTTGCCTTTGTGCATGTGATGAACTAGCTTGTTTTTTTTGAGCCAAGGGTATATTCAAGTCATTTTTTGGGAGCCTATATGCATGAATCCATGCCCAATGGAAGGATTCAGACAACTGGTCTTAGGCATAACAGGCATGCTAACCCTAAGAATCACCAAGAATGTTAGCCGATTTTCACACCCAAGTTTTGCATCTTTCATTTTGGCTAATTGCAACATTATTAACTTTTTTATCCCCAAAATAAAGTGTCAAGTGTTATTTCCTTTGGAAGCCTTTGTTTGGTCTTTTTTCAAGTGTTATTTCGATCTTTTTGCTCAAGTGTTATTTCTTTCGACAAGGTTTTGCTTCAAGTTTTTTGTTTAAGTCTCAAAGGAATTGTTTCAGACTTTTTGTCCAAAATAAAAAATCCAAAGGAATTTGTCCATTTCAATATTTTTTAAGGGTCACTTATAAAAATTCCAAAGGGTATTTTTTTGGGAATTGGCCCTTTGCAAATTTTTTGAAGGAATTGTCTCTTTCAAATTTTCTAAAGGAATTAGATCTTTTAACTTTCTCAAAACAATCTTTTCAAAGGTTCTTTTCTCATGGACGTGTCCTTTTCAAAAAGTTTGAAGGGTATGTTTTCAATATTTTATAAGGGTCTTTTCTCGAGAATTGGTCTTTTGCAACTTTTCTAAAGGAATTGACTTTTTCAAATTTTCTAAAGGAATTTGCTCTTTCAACTTTTATGAAGGAATTGTTTCAGACATTTTGTCAATTTTTTTTTTTAAGGGTATTTTTCTCATGGAAGTGTCCTTTACAATATTTTTGAAGGGACATTTTCAATTTTTCAAAGGGACACTTCTTTCTCTTGTGAAGGGACATTTTAAAAAAGTCCGAAGGGACACTTTCAAAAAGTTTGAAGGGTCTTTTCTCGAGAAAGTGTCTAGTTTAGGATTTTTGAAGGGACATTTCAATATTGATAAAGGGAATGTTTAGGTTTTTTGAAAGGTAAGAAGAAAATGGTCCACAAGAAAATTATCCAAGAAAATGCCCTGAAGGAATGGTCCTAGTAGAATGATGGTTAAATGGATGTCAACTTCAAGGTGATGAGCTAGCCATTGGAATTTAAATAGTGGGTTGCAAGTAGATCGATGGTCCTCACTAAAACACTCAAATATCCAAGGGCTCATGTTCTTCATCCACCAAAGTAGATTAGAGGGTTCATCTCACCATTGATTAGATTAAGATCTGAGTTATTTTTTGATGGCCAATCAAAGGAACAATTAGCTGATGGGATTTATAAGATTTGAACATTTGACTAAGGTTAAGCTAGGGTGAGATTTCAAGGGATGTTTGTGTAAATACACATGGAGCCAACATTTTGACAAATGTCATGAAAACATACATGTAGACTTCAAGTGATGCCTCTCCAAGGTAAACATAATGAAAAGGGATCTTCACCATGCCATTGCACACCTCAGTGAGCTGATGAGAAGCTGTTAGTATCAAGACAAATACATAAGCATAATCATTTGTCATAACTACATTGATGTCATTTTAAAATATCTTCCACTAGTGCAACCATTATGGAAGCATATTTGAGAGAGCAGGCTAACTGTGTAACCACTTGAGGTGACATTGATCAATCAAATGGCCTGAATGAACATCAGTTGTAAATATGGTTACAGCTAAAGATGGAAACTTCTAATAGATTGATTAGTCTTTTTGGAACCAAAGGCCTCCTCCTCTCTCTTCCTTTCTACTATAAATATAGCCCTTAGGCTAGTGTAAAGAACAACCACACGGTGTATGGTGAATTCCTACTAGATTGATGTTATATTCTGCCTTTAAGCATTTTTGAGTGTGTAAGTGATGTATAGTGATAGTAAGTGATGATTTTCCATCCTTATATCCTTTATCCTTCATGCCTAAGAAAAATTTATTAGTTTATCAAGTCATTTAGAGTGTGTTGAATTGCTATAAGTGTATAACTATTCTTGAAATGTGTAATTTTCCTTTCAGTTCATTTGCCTTATGTCATTTTATACATCTCACCTTTATACTAAAATACTTGTGTTAGGACCCCTTAAAGTTTAAAAATGGTATATGCATTTTTATGTATTATGCATTACAATATGATATTCACATGGAAGATAATCTCGATGCATCACCAATCTTCGAGTAGGTTTCCTTTTGTGAAATTTCTAACTCTTTTCCTTTAAATCAAACTAGTTTAGATAGAGGTTATTTTGTATAGATACATTCAAGGAGCTAGCCCTTTAAATATATAGGTTCATTTCCTCTAAGAGCATAACCACATGCCTAGAAATGTTCCAACATTTCCCAAATCTAGAAGAGACTTGAACACTCTCTTCTAGGGTGCAAGATTTGGGACAATAGTTCTAGCACACCCCATGGGATCATTGGTCCTAATTATTTACATGTCAAGGTGAATGCTAGTCTTGACAAGCCTAAGGTTGTAGAAATATTCTCAATCCAACATTTGGAAAGTCCAAAAGGTGAGAATCTCTAGTTGTATATCAAGTTTCCCACATTATACTTCATGGTCCTCACTTGGTCATCTAGGATTTTTAATCAAGCCCCTCTAGTTGAAACCCTTATTGAAGAACAATACCCTAAACCATTCCTAATGCTTAGAGATCTTAGACAAGGAGGTTTTGATGAAGAAGAAGAATTTGAAGAGATAGGAAATCAAGAGGAAAGAATAGAAATGGATAGGCAACAAACTTTCCTAGCCTTCAACACCTAAAATCTAATTGGCCTTCTTGAATATGACATTGTTCCTCTCAATGATACTAAGAATCTCCCTAGTTTCAATGGAGAGGGTTCTATTACCCCATCTAAGCATATTAGGGACATTAAAAATTTATGTAACTTCTATAATATCACCCGAGACAATATAGCCATTAGATTTCTTTCCATGTCTCTAAGAGGTAAGGCACTTGACTGGTATAGGACTTTGCAAAGTCATTGCATTATAAGTTGGGATGGCTTTGGGGAATTTTTGGTAACTAGATTTGAGAATAAGAGTGACCATACTTCACTAATCCATTAACTAAATGTGATAAATAGAGGTCCTAACAAATCTATGGGATATTTTAATGAAATATTTCAAAGGACATGACATAGGTTATTACCTATCATGAAATTCCTCCTAGCTTTATGTTTCCCACTTATCTTAGGGATATTGGTACTAATGTGGTAGTAATGTTTCAATCAATGGGTGGATCTACTCTGTCAGACACATATGAGATAGCTATTGAAGTTAAGAATAGCTTGATACAAGCTAGAAAGCTACCTTTAAGAGTTTCCATGATTTTATTATCTCATAGTTTGGTTGAAGTTCTAGTGTAACAAAAGTTCCTAATGCTAATGTTAAGCTGAAAACCTTTCCCAAGAAGGTGGATAATTCTATGGATAAAGATGAGTAAATCCGATCATTACACACTCAACTTAATCAGGCTCAATTCTAGGCAAGTACTCCACCATACCCTCAATACTATCCTTAACAAGGATATATAGCTCCACCCCAATAAAAATACCAAGGAAGAGGACAAGGTCAAAAAGGTTTCAATAGGTATCCCAATGAATATGATCATAATTCCACTCTTTCCATGAAGGCTATTGTTTTAGTGCATGCTAACCTAGTTTAAGAGTAGGATCATTTGGACTAATGGGGACAACCTCAAGGTCAATTTTTGCATGATGGTGGAGAAGATGACCAAGCTTTGGTGGCAAAAGAAGAATATAGTCCTTAAATGACATTAGACTAAGTGAATCTCATGTAAAAGGATATTCATGGAGAAGGTATCAGCCAGAGTGTAGGTATGATAAACTTTCAAGTGAAGGATGATTATGTGTTGAATCAAAACAAATCAATTGCAACCAACACAAGAGCCAAGAAGAGATCTCTGGGAGACATTCTAGGAGTACATGTGAATATAAGTGATGCCTCTCTAAGGCCACAAAGTGTGAATCCTAATGCAATACCTACTACCAGTTATGCTTCTCAATAAAGTCAAAATGCAAGTAGGGTTGTCACGCCTATAATGCAGCAGGTTTAGATTCCCTCATTATATTCAAGAATTCAATAAAATGTGAATAATTCCCCTCTAAACATTTTTTTATTATTTTAAGAATACCAAGATAAGCATATCTCTTTAGGAAATATTACATATGCCTGGTAAAGGAGCTCTTACAAGAATAGCTCATGAGAATTCATATAGCCCCCCAAACTTCAATACACAATAGTTTATCCATTACCAGTACTCCAAGTCATGTCTTAATCCCTCTACCAAATTTTAAAATCCTCTACCCTTCTACCTCACACTCATTATGGGAAACAAGTTGGTTCACAATTGTATTGGAGATAGTGGAGCTAGTACCACCATCATGACTAAGATGGTGGCTGATAAATTAGGATTGAAGTATGAACCACATAGTAAAGGTGTGTTATAGATCAATGGGACTCCAACCAAGACATTGAGATTGGTTATAGGTCTAAAAGTCTTTCTACATGATTGTCCAAGTTTCCCCATTATATAAGATGTTATGGTGGTAGACCTTCCAACTCATTTTGATATCTGCTTATCAAGGGACTTCATGGCTAAGATAGGAGGGTACCTTTTTATTGATTTGTATTTTCTATATTTTAAAACAAGATATGTAACCAAGGTGACTATATGGACATAAACCTTATCAAGATTTCATATTGAGACATATATAGAGACAAGTTCAAATTAGAATTGTCTAATTAGTAAAGAAGAAGAAGGTGTTATGGATGGTGAAGCATCCTCACCCCTTGAAGGTATTTCTGATATTTTCCTTGATAATTACATCATTGAAATGCATGGAATTGATCCATATACATCCATAGAAGATATTGATTTGGGAGTTTATTGTATGTGTGAAAAATATGTTTCAATCCCTTCACTCACTAATGAAGATCATGAACTTGAAGGGATTTGGAAAATGTTTTTTGATGGCTCAAGAAGAAAAGAAGGTGAAAGGACTGGAATTATGTTATTTTATCCATAAAATAATCAATACTAATCCTAATATATATTCCACTTTAGCTTCACCTATAATGTGGAAAAATATGAAGGCCTAGTTCATGGCCTCTAATGGGCAAAGAAGAGAGGGATCAAGAATTTGAAGGTTTATGGGGATAGTGAGTTGGTCATCCACCAATTGAGAAATAAAAATAAAAAGAAGAATAAATTAAATAAATCTTACAATCATAAGGTATGGGACCTACTTGAAGACTTTGATGCCTTCAACATACAACCTATACCATGGGATTCAATTAAACATGCTAATAGATTGGCTTCCATAGGAGCACAGTTTGATGCAATTGCTGATGTAGGAAAGGAGAAAGATCAGTCTCATATCAAGGTCATTATGAGTCTTTCTATTCTAGATAATGAAGTGTCATGGTAGGTTTTTAAAAGTGATGAAAACATTACATACTTCTTAAAAAATGAGGTAGGATTCTCCTCGAGGAACCAAAAGAGACTGCATGATCAATATGAAGAATAAGCTATTCAACTAAAGACAAAGAAGATACCTAAGGGGTTGATCAATTTGGAGAGAATTTTAAATGAATATGATCAAAAGAAGAATTTGGGAGTGATCATGTCAACAAAAGAAGAAAACTATGAGAGAGTCATGATTTATAAGGACACACTTCTAAAAATTGGTAAGATATGTTATTTGTTTGAGAGGCAGGCCTTTATTGAATTTTGCAAAGAGTTCCATGACATATTTGATTTAGAATATAAGGATTTGAAAGGGTTTGATATAATTCTATCCCATCACACCATTGAGCTAGAACTTGAAGCTAAATCAGTCAGGCAAAAAAAAGGCCTATCAATCCCAAGATAGAGGAACTCATGAGGAAAGAGTTGACCAAGTTGATTGAGTCTAGGATCATATTTCCTATCAAAAACTCAACTTGGGTGGCTAATATTGTACCTATCAAAAATAATAATGGAGATATTAGGATTTGTGTGGATTTTAGAGATCTTAATAGAGTGTCTCTCAAGGATCATTATCCACTACCTTCAATGGAACAAATTTTACAAGTTGTTTCAAATTCTCAATGCTTCTTACTTTTTGATGGTTATTCAGGTTACAATCAGATATTGGTGAATGAAGAGGATTAGTTCAATAGAGCCTTCACTATAAAATGGGGGACTTTTTCCTATAGAAAGATGTCTTTTGTTTTATCCAATGCTGGAGCTACATTTCAAAGGGCAATATACATGGATTTTAAAGGTTTGATCAATAAGTTTCTACTTGTGTACCTTGATGATATAACTATTTTTTTTAAGGATGCTACTAATCATATGGAACATCTAAGTCAGGTGTTTGAGAAATTTAGGGAGTATAGAATATTCCTTAATCCAAAAAAGTGCATCTTTGTTGTCCATGAAGGTAAGCTATTGGGTCATATTATTTCAAAAGAAGGCTTGTCTTTTGACCTTGAGAGGATTGTAGCTATTCTAGGCTTGTCTTTGCCTCAACACAAGAAAGGAATTCAAAGCTTCTTGGGGAAAATAAACTTTGTAATAAGGTTTAGTCTAGGCTTTGCAACTGTGGTAAAGCCTATCACATCCATGCTTAAGAAGAACCAAGGTTTTGCTTGAAAAAAGGAAGGTAAGAGTAGTTTTGAGGTAATAAAGCAAGCAATTATAAAATATCCTACTCTCTTAAACCCAAACTTTGCCAAATATTTCATAATTTATACCTTTGCTAACCTTGATACAATATCAGCTATGCTTATGCAAAATAATGATGAAGAGGTAGAGTAACCAATTATATTTTACAACCAAGGATTAGAAGATTATGAGGTCAAGTATACGTTTGTTGAGAATCAATCTCTAATATTTATAAGAGTATTAAGAAAATTCAAACACATGGTTTCAAAAAATAAGATACATGTCATGATTTCTCATCCTAGCACCGAGGAATTTTTTCTAAATAGAGACCTTAATGAAAATCGAGTTGGGTGGATTACCAAAATGATGGAGTGTGATGTAGATATTAAGGTGATGAACTTGGTAAGAGGAAAAGGGTTATGCAAAAAATTTAGCTTCATATTTTCAAGATCTAAAAGAGGAAGTCTTGATCAACCAAGTTCACCCCCAATCGGTTGATCACATACAAGTTCAAATTTGGACAAAAGACATCATTAGTTTTCTTCAAAATGGTGGGTGTCCCAATGGCTAGAACAAGTCTCAAAGGAGATATTTTAGATTTTAGACCATTCCCTACTATCTTGTAGATGGTGTTTTCTTTAGGAAAGAGATGAATGGTGTGTTGTTGAGGTGTGTTAATATTTATCAATTTGATATGTTATTGGAAAAGTTTCATAATGGTGTAGATGGAGGTCATTTCTCTCCTAAGATGGTATTTATAAAGATAATGAGGGTTGGTTACTATTGGCCTAGTCTTTTTTAGGACTATTACCATTAGGCTAATATGTGTCCTCAATGTGTCTTCTTTATAGGAATACAAAAACTTGAAGCCCTTCCATTGAATCCTATCCAAGTAGACCAGCCTTTCATGTAATGGGGCCTTGATTTCATTAGTATGACCAACCTTCCATCAAGTGTTAGACACAAATAGATATTGGCTGCTACTAACTACTTCACAATGTGGGTAGAGGCTATTTCATTGAAGGGGGAAATTGAAATTGCTATCTTGGAGTTCTATGAGAACATTATAACAAGGTTTGGAGTTCCCCATGTTATTATTTATGATAGTGAACTTGCTCTCATAAGTACTATAACTTTTTATTAGGTAAATAGGAATGGAGTTTACTAGAGTACCTCATCCAACTATTATCCTCAAGGTAATGGATTAGCTAAATCTACTAACAATAATCTCATCAAGATCATCAAGAGGATATTAGAGAACAATCAAAGAGCATGGCACAAAAAGTTGAAGACAAACTTATGCGTTAAAAAAATTACTCCTAAGATCAATTGGTAATTATCCCTTTGTGCTTGTTTATGGAAGAGAGGCTAGGTTGTCCATATCTCAAGAAATCCCTACTCTAGAACTTGAACAACAATTGGAACTACTTCAAAATACTCTAAAGGAAGTCAGATTGATATAACTATTTCATCTACAAGAAGTAAGAGACAATGCATGTAAGGCCATGGAGCACCACCAAGTACTCATGAAGAAGTCCTTTGACAAAAGATCAAGTGCAAGAGTTTATAAGGAAGGTGACTTGGTATTGAAATGGGATGAGGATAGAGCAAAAATGGGTAGACATACAAAGTTAACACTTTATGGAGTGGCCCTTACATCATTAGCAAGTGCAAGCAAAGCAACTATTTTTAGTTGACCAAGATGAATGGAGAATAATTGCCTATATCTATGAATGGGATACATCTAAAGTTTTTCTATTAGTCCTTCCAGGACATGTTTTGTAAATAGTAGCTTAGGTGTGTGTATTTGGTCTAGTTTTGTTTTGTTTTGCTATTGTGTTCCCTAAGTTATTTATAGCACAAGTGTGTTTCCTTCCTTTTATTTGGTGTGTGTATTTACATTTATGCATGTGATCAACCAACTTGTTTTTTTTTTGAGCCAAGGGTCTATTCAAGTCATTTTTTGGGTGCCTATATGCATGAATCCATGCCCAATGGAAGGATTTAGGCAACTATTCTTAGGCATAGCAGACATGCCACCCATAGAAATCACCAAGAATGTTAGCCAATTTTCACACCCAAGTTTTGCATCTTTCATTTTGGCTAAGTGTAGCATTCTTAATTTGTTTATCCCCACAACAAAGTGTCAAGTGTTATTTCCTTTAGAAGCCTTTGTTCAGTCTTTTTGCAAGTGTTATTTTGGTCTTTTTGCTCAAGTGTTGTTTCTTTTGGCAAAGTTTTGCTTTGGGTTTTTTGTTCAAGTCTCAAAGGGATTATTTCAAACTTTTTTTCAAAACAAAAAGTTCAAAATAATTGGTCCATTTCAATATTTTTGAAGGGTCACTTACAAAAATTTTGAAGGGTTTTTTCTTGGGAATTGGTCCTTTGCAACTTTTCCTAAGGAATTGGCTCTTTCAACTTTTCCAAAGGAATTGGATCTTTCAAATTCTCTAAAATAATCTTTTTTAAGGGTCTTTTTCTCATGGAAGTGTTCTTTGTAAAAAGTTTGAAGGGTACATTTTCAATATTTTTGAATGGTCTTTCTCGAGAATTGGTCCTTCGCAACTTTTCTGAAGGAATTGGCTCTTTCAACTTTTCCAAAGGAATTGTTTCAGACATTTTATCTGAAACAATCTTTTCAAAGGGTCTTTTTCTCATGAAAGTGTCATTTGCTATATTTCCAAAGGGACATTTTCAATTTTACAAAGGGACGCTTCTTTCTCTTGCGAAGGGACATTTTCAAAAATTTTGAAGGGACACTTTCAAAAAGTTCAAAGGTTTTTTTCTTGGGAAAGTGTCCAGTTCAGGCTTTCCAAAGGGACATTTCAAGATTGTCAAAGGGTATGTTTAGGGTTTTTGAAGGGTAAGAAGAAAAGGGTCCATAAGAAAATTGTTTGAGAAAATTCCCCAAAGGAATGGTATCAATAGAATGACAATTATATGGATGTCAACTTCAAATTGATGAGCTAGCCATTGGAATTTAAATAGTGGGTCCCATACAGATTGATGGTCTTTTCTCAAATGCTCAAAAATCTAAGGGTTCACATTCTTCATCCACCAAAGTAGATCAAAGGGTTCATCTTATCATTGATTAGATCAAGATCCAAGTAATTTTTGATGGCCAATCAAAGGAATAATTGGTTGAGGGGCTTTATAAGATTTGAACATTCAACTAAGGTCAAGATAGGGTGAGCTTTCAAGGGATGTTTAAAAACATACACATGGAGCCATCATTTTGATAAATGCCATGAAAGCATACACATAGACTCTAAGTGATGCCTCTCCAAGTCCAATAGAATGAAAATGTCTCTTCTCCATGCCATTACACACCTCAACAAGTCAGTGAGAAGCTATTAGTATCAAGATAAATCTAAAACAAGAGGACTCATTTGTCATAACTGCATTAATGACATTTTAAAATATCTTCCACTGGTGTAACCATCGAGGAAACATATTTGAGAGAGCAGGTTAATTGTGTAACCACTTGAGGTGATGTGGATCAATCAAATGGCTTGAATGAGCATCATTTACAAAGATGATTGTAGCTAAAGATGGAGACTTCTGACAAATTGATTCCTCTTTTTGATGTCAAAAGCCTTCTCCTCTCTCTTCTTTTCCATTATAAATATATCCCTTAGGTTAGTGTAAAGAACAACCACATAGTGTATGGTGAAGTCCTACTAGATTGATGTTATATTTTTCCTTTAAGAATTAATATAGGTCTTTTCTTTCTAGTTCTAAATAATTGTCTAAGCATGTAAGTGATGTATAGTTATAATAAGTGATGATTTTCCATCCTTCCATCCTTTATCCTTTATACCTGAGCAAAATTTCTTAGTCTAACAGGTCATATAGAGTGTGTTCAAGTGTGTTGAATTGTTGTAAGTGTATAACTAATATTAGAATGTGCAATTTGCCTTTTAGTTCATTTTCCTTGTGTCATTTTAGAAATCTCACCTCTATACTAAAATACTTGTGTTATAACCCCTTAGAGCTTTAAAATGGTCTATGCATTTTGTGGTATTATGCATTAGAATATGATATTCACATGGAAGATAATCTCGGTGCATCACCAATCTTAGAGTATGTTTCCTTTTGTGTAATTTCTAACTCTATTCATTTAAATCAAACTAGTTTATAAATAAGTTATTTTATAAAGATACATTTAGGGAGATATCCCTTTAAATATATAGGTTCATTTCCTCTATAAACATACCCACATGCTTGGAAATGTTTCAATGTTGCCCAAATCTGGAAGAGACTTGAACACTCTCTTCTAGGGTGCAAGATTTGGAGACAACAATAAGGGGAAGTATATTTGAGTTGTTATAGTAATTATGAAAATGTGTTGAATATTAATACATAATCAAAGGGAGCTTGTGAGTTTTATAGGTTAATAGGTCCAAGGATCAGAGAAGCCCAAGTTTAGATTAGTGTATGTCAAAAGGGGGAGAAATTGTTTCACATGAGGTGTGTAAGTATCCTAAGCACCTAAAATTTTATTTGACTAAATTTATGATGTTAATATGAGTTTGTGGATGTTTATTCCACTTTTTCATTAATGGAAAATGGGGAGAAGGAAAATAAGCGGTTTCCATCAATGACAAAGGGGGATATTATTGGCAAGTGTTGTCATTAATATCAAAGGTAATGATAAAGTGGTGATGTTATGATGATGAGTTTGATCCTAAAGTTTTGAAAGGTAGGATTTGGATGCATATGAGCTAAGGTAAGTATTTTTTGAGGCTTATCATATTGTATCTATCATGTTGATGTGGTTTCAAGTCAAAGAGAGAAGACAACCATGTGAATAGTATGTTGGTATAGGATTGGTAGCCTAGTATGTAAACATGGATCTTTAGTATATGTTTGGATAAGAAGTTGATGAATGTTATATATTATGAGGTCTTGTTGTAGAGGTCCTACATAATGTTAAGGGTGCTTAAAATTTTTATGGGAATGCATGGTGTTCATTTGGTTATTTATTATGTTCATCTAGGCATAGTTGGTTCTATGGTAGAAAAATATGAGTAGATAGTTTACTAATGTCACCATTGCCATGTATGGATGAGTCAGGGGAGGTTTGTCATATGGGTGTGATAAAATTAGTCCCAAGTTACTATGTTCCAAGTTTTAGGTCATGAGGTTGTGTATAGTAAAATATACAACTATGCACAGTTGGCTTCCTAGGCAGATTATAATGTTTTCCCATACTTAGCCAAATTTGCAAAGGGAGATCTAATGGTGCACATTTAATCATATCACATATCTATGGTTAAAAATTAATCTAAGATTAAATATGTTAAATAATTAAGTTTAAGTATATTTGAATAAGTAGTTTGATGGCATTATATTTCACACATGTGAAGGTTCTAGGAGAAGCTTGATATATGGATGGATTCCCCTATAAAACAAGATCATATGGTTAAAATTTAAAGACATGAGATTGAGCATATCAAAAGTTATTAAGGTTAAAATTTGGCTATCTAAGAAGACTTTAGTGTTTCCCATAATTAGATAAATTATCATAAAGTTAAAAACCAGGATGGACCAGATAAGGATATAACGGTGAATGGGTATTCATATAGATGCAAATCAATGATGCATATTAAGTTAAATAGGTCAAAGTGACATATTTTTATTGAAGTTAAAGTCTAGGATAATATTAAAGAGATAAATGAAGCACATTTGTTCTAGATTGTTATGAAGTAATGAGATGATAATAAGTGTTCAATGTTTAATAATGAGCAAAGATAAAGACCAGGTTAATCCGAGGAGATCAATGATGCATATTTGGTCAAAGTTGCCAGGGAACACTAGATGAGGTCAAACTATTAGATGTTTAGCAAGGTAAATACTAGGATAATTTTAAAGAATATTGATGATGTTTATTTATTAAATCTATGATAGGGCATGAGATGATGACAAAGTGTTTGATGTTTAACTGTGATCATTAACATTTAAATTAATTAAGGGAAAAACTAGTCTGCAATGTTTGAGCTATAAATTTTAATATAGGATGAATTCATACGTGATGTAAAATTAAAATTTGTAAAGGAATATAAGGCACATCCATAAAAATTAGTTAGAAGGTCCATAAAATTGCATATATTAATCTCTAAAGTTGACTGTGTGTTTAACCATGGTTTGTAAGTGACTCGAGAAGGATAATTGAGTTTTTTCTGATGGTATTTGGATGTTTCAAGGTGAATTAGATATTGGAAAGTGTTTTATACTACCCGATAATGATCTATATGGATTTTTGAGGTTTGACCAATCCATATTTAGTATGAACAAATGCTTTGAAGTTGACTATTTATTCATTTATGGTGTTTTTATGTATAAGGCTAATGTTTGAGTACATTGAGCAAACACAAAGGTGTGTAATGATGACTATAATCATTTAAAAATGTCTAAGTGGTCATGTTGAGTGGATCTATGAATTTATAAGTGATTTTGTGTTTTTATTTTATTTAATGGAGTGATAAATGGGTGAATAGGTCTCCATGAGACCTATAAGGGCTATTAAGTCCTAATTAAAAGGTGTAGTTGCTTAAGTGTGACCCATAGTTGCTATGTCTGACCTGTGAGGATGGTATTAAGATATGTAATATGCTTTAAGGGTTAAGACACGTATTATGGCTGACCAAGAAGTTTATATTCATGAAGGCTCTATAAATAGTGAAATCAAAGATGATGATTTTTAGACTTGTGAAACTGAGAGAAGAGAGGGCATGTGTGAGAGTTGTGGAGAGATGGAAAGAAAAAAGGGAGTGTGCCTAGTGGATGGGTTATAAGAAAAGAGTAGGTTTATGACTATGTGTATGACCTATAGGTCATATTTATGATGTTATAACAATGCTCTTATAGGTTTGAAGATTGAATATGAGTAGATAGGTCTAGAGTGATCCAAAAGGATGTTTTGGATTCTTTGAGTATGAATGAAGGATAGATGATATATATGTGAGCTTGGTGGTTGATTTGAGAGGTAGATAATAGTGTGGTCTATGTGTATGACCATTTTATCATATTTTTGAGGATGTGATAGAGTTGTTGTTGAGAAGTATAGAGTGATCTAAAAGGTGGTTTTAGATGTTTATGAGTGTGTGAAGAAGTGAAGGGGGTTGATTTTGTAGGGTGTCTCCATCATATTAAAAAGCAATCAATGATCAGGAGATGTTCATATCATAGGTGTTGGGAGGATGCTCAACATATAGGTCATAAGGACTTAACCATATCAAGGGTAAGTACTCTTTATGAAATAGGTGTTTTACTAAATTTAGATCAGGACTTGACCATCCTAGGGGAAAGTTATCCTTGTGAAGCAGGTGTTTCACTAAATTTAAGTTAGAAGGACTTAACCATCCTAGGGGTACATGTTACTTGTGGAATGCGTGTTTCACTAAAGTCTCATGTTTGTAATACCTTATAGGACAAGTAGTCCATGTGTTTACAGGCTTGAGAGTGATTTTTATTCCCCATGAGGGTTTCCCACATTAGATTTTATGTTATGATGTGCTTCTCTTATTCATGCTTTGATGGTAATCTAGTTGCTTATGCTTATTGTGTTGATTCATGAATGTCAATTAATGAATTATAAGTGATCTAAAAGTGAAAGATTGATTAAATAATTCACCCCCCTCTCAACCATCTTGTACCTCCAACAAATTTCTCTTTTATAGGAACCCATCAAGTCTCAACCTCACTAAGTGCACACCTTAAAGGGTGCATTGAGAAAGGGGTGGGTAAACCTTTATGGATTCATAATATTTTTGTTTACTATACCACCACCTAAAACTAATAGAAACCCCTCCTATATGTTTCCCTAAGATTTGACACCTTGCTCACATGCTTATCTAAGTAATTCACCACCTCAAATAGACCCTACCTAAGTAAAACCCATTTTTACCATTTAAAAAATGTAGTGGAATGGGTCGACCTAGTTATAGGAATACCACATGTTATGAGACTGAGTCAACCTAGGCCAACTTAATTTGGGACATAATAAATTGATTTCCCACATAACAAGGTCGACTGGGCTGACTGCATTAGATAAAATTTTATAATGGATTAGGGTTAAATAAGGATATATATACCATTATTTCATATCATTTATAATAGAGAGAATTAGTCATTTGTACTTATTTATCTACATTTACACCATTATGCATGAGGAGTCATTGTTTAGGGTTTCATGCTTCTTGGAAGAGAACCTTTATCTTGTGAAAATTTGTGATTCACTAGGATATCCTTTGATAGACTATACTCCATTATCTATCCTTAGTTTTTTAAATAATACACACCAACCTATTGCAAAGCATCATTGGATAAGGGAGAGATTGAAGCTTGATGGATTCATCTTCAAGGTAAGTATTACTAACTCTTACTCTTCTATTTTAGTAGATATATTTACATGAATAATGTCTAATGCATTTATTATCTTTATTTGCTTAGGATTACCTCTACATTGACTTGAGTATAATTTTAATTTGCATGTTTATCCCCCATTTGTGCCATAGCTTTAGTAAACACTAGATTATATTTTATTTATTATTACATTATTAGGCCTAGATAGGGTTATTATCTAGTGTTGCTTGAATAGAGGCTTTGGAACCCTCTCTATCCATATTATATGATAAGATATCCCATATATAGTTTAGATGATCCATATTGGTCATGACCTTGATTATCTAAGTATTACTAGTGATATAGTTATTCAATTTATCTTCTCTAAGTTGGGATTGACTTATAGATAAGCTTCACTTTCACTTACATACATTATGGTGAACCTGATTTGAACTAATGCTTACATATTTTTAATTTTTATTTCTAGACTATTGGATAGATTATATCAAATTGGTATAATAGTATATGTAGAGGTCTTAATATTACATCGATCTAATCAACTTGGTTTAGCTCTATGTACATATCATTTTATTCTAGATAAAATTGGATCAATCTGATCAACCTAGTTATATGCTATATGTAGGTCATCTTCTACTTCATCAATGCGATTGACATAGTTAGAGAATAATCTTACAAGTCTTCCAACTTAGGTGAGCCTATTGATCTTGTTCAACTATATGTGATCAGAATTTATATATTAACACACTAGATTGATCCTATCAATTTATCTTTTCATCCCATCTCTCAAATTTTATAATAAGTTATGTTTAGAATACTAGATCAATTTAGTCGACATAATCTCTTTCTATTATTTCTATTATTTACTTTTATTTAAAATCAGTTGATTAGTTTGAATTAGTTTTAATATTTTATCTTGTAGGTTCAAAACCTCATCTAGATAACATAATTTAAAAACAAAAATTTGGCATCTTTATTAGATTACTACATCAATTCAATTGACTTCACCTTAATTATTAAGTTCAATATAACGAAGCTAGTTATTTAATTTTATCAATTTTAGTCAAATGTCAATACTATTTTTCCTAGTTTTTTAGTTCTATAAAACTGTAACCTTATAGTCAACTAATTTAATTGGTTCAATTTATTTGTGTAATTAATTTTTTACCAAGAAACTTAGTCAATATGCTCAACTACATTTCTTTTAATTTTTTTTCAACATATAGAGTCGACCAATTTGACTTTATTATGTATGGTTTACATACTAGGTCAACCCAGTCGACCTATCACGATATATTTTTCAAGGAAAGTAAATTAAGCCAAATTGGTAGTAATTAATTCATTTTATAATTTATTTGATTAATTAATTAGAGTAATGCACATAGTATAACTAATAAGGTTAATTTAATGGATTAGTCACATTTTCCCCTCACACACTAACAAATCACAAAAATATCAAATAAGCATTTAAAAAATTATACCCAAGTCTACCTATTTGAATTTCATAACTAAGGGGAAACCAGCTCAGTTTTATAGTTGAGTATAAATATATGGTTGATGGTATATTGGTAAAGTATCCAACACCCTTGTCACTATAGGATTATGAATTGATAGAGTAGGTCCCAATACCAAGCTTGTACCATGACCAATACATATCCCTTTCATCATTAACAAACCTGAAACAAACTTTATATTACCTCTTCTTAGTTCCTTTGCAAATCTAAATGACCTATCAAATTTTAAATCATAATTTCAAATATATAGGAATGTTCACTAAATAGATTAACATTTACACATCAATATTGTTGCTTGATATTTTTCAATTGTATTTTTTACTTTTATTAACCAACATTGGTATAAGGTTTGTGCTATGCTATCCAACTAGATAGACCCAATTGACCCAGTTGTCTGTGTGTTTAACTTATTTCTATACAAATTACTACTTAATCATTTATATTTATAACATTTCAAAAATTTCATACCTACATAGCATAATTGACTCATTCAACTTAGTCTATTATAGGGTATTATATTTATTTTCCTAAAGAACATAATCAACTTATTAGACTATCTCTTATAGTCTATTTTATTTATTTTCCCATAGAACATAGTCGACTCAGTCTCTTACAGGATATTCTATTTGTTTTCTCATAGAACACAATCAACCTATTTAACTCAATTTATAGGAGATATTTTTTGTTCATCCTCTCACAAAACACTATCAACCCATTTGACTCTATTTCCCCATTGTTTTATTTACCTTCTTACAAAACACAATCAACCTATTTGACCTAGTATAATAACCATCTCTCTTAATTTTGAATAAGTGTTTGAATTCCCCATTTCATCATGGAACCTTTTTATGATAATTTCATATATCAAAATAAAACCAACATGATGAAATTCACCAATTATAATGAACATACTAAGCCATATTTTACAGTAACTAACCCAAATTAAATTAGCATCCATGTTACCACTAGAACTAAAAACTACATAACTCCTTATTTGATGTCACTTAATCCCTTATATATAAAAATGGTATAAAATGAAAATGATATTGAATACATGGCTGAAATTATTTTTTTCATTAATGAAAATACTCAACATATAGGTAATGATCCTTTAGTCATTTATAACATCATGATGGGACCTCATTTGGGAGAACCCCATTCATCTTCACCTAACTTTTTCATAGGATTTAGGGCAAGTAAATTAAATATTTACTCCACACCTTTACCCTCCATAATCTCTCCTTATAACATAATGATGTCATCCTTCATGTCTCCTTGCACCTCTATGCCTAGTATTTCTACTAACATTTTTGGTGTATCTTTTAGTGGGCCTACCCCAAACATCCACACTAATACCCAATTTCATTCAACACATAATGGATCTACTATAGCTAATACTTCTCATGCCACTAATACATCTCATGCTACTAGTGCATCCCAATTTATTGACATCTCATAACATAATAATGCATATAAATATGCTTCTACTAGTCAAAATAGTTCTCAAACTAATTAACTAATATTATAAACTCTCAACCAAATGGTTACTTTTCAAACCAACAATGTAAACCAAATTATGTTGATGTAAAACCACTTATTACATCTCCAAAATCAACCTCAACAAACTTAATAGGGATAACCTAATCCCCCACCTCCCCTTAGGGATGCACATAGTATCCTTATACCTCAACCCCCATTTATTAATAAAATTATTAAACACTTACAAAATGAACCTCTTGTACCTCAAATTACAAAAATTGACATAAGACGTATAATTCCCACTATTAATTATAATGGATCTACAGATCCTACCTGGCACATAATATTTTTTAAAAACCTATACAAATATTGGGTTAACATTAATTCATTCACTACCACCAAACTCTTAGCCAAAACCTTCTCTAAAGATGCTCTAGATTGGTATAATCAACTTAAAACCCACTCCATTACTAGTTTAGAGTAATTGGTCAATGTATTGGTTCAATAATTCCAAACTAATGACCCTCTTAAAAATAATTTATCCCACTTTATCCACTATAAATAATAAAAAATTTAAATAACATACATTTTATTTAAATGATGGAAAGACTTGTTTAATAAATTAGATCATAATATGGTAGATGAGAACCTCTTCCACTTATTCACTAATTATCTTCATCATATATTATAGTACCACATTATGACTCTTTTCCAACATATTTGGAAGAGGACCTTGACCAGGCTAAACATCAAGATTTGCTTATACATAAATTTGAACCTTCCCATCCTCCAACGGGAACTCACAGGTTTGTAAAAGCTAAAAAAATGATTTTGTTAAGGATACTTATGATTCCATACACACCATCCAAGCATTGATCTAAACACTATAATGGAACATTCTCCTCCATTTCCACCTAATAACAATTCTCATCCTATTTCCTCATTGCATCAAAAACATAATATGGATGTACAAAAACCCCTTTCCTTATCTAAAATTCAAAATCACCTTCCATGACCTTCACCATAAGATGTTGAACCTACACATCCTATAAAACACTAGTATGACCCCAATTTTTTTTAGTTTCATTGGAGTTGGGATCATTATCATAAAATTTATCTCCAATTGATAAATATTGCTATGGACCATCTCCTTGGACCTAAATTTGACCATAAATCACTTATACGTAAACATTTAAAAGCCTATAAAATAATGCTTAAAGATCATGAAACCAAAGCTAAAAATGAATATTTAAATCAAGCTAATACTCATATAGCTATCCATAAATATACTCTTCCTAACCATCAAGATAACACTAATCAACCTACCCCTACCACTAATAACATCAAAAGTAACATAGACCCTAACACCAATAATGAGAATATGGTCAACAGGAATAATAGAAGGAGAGTAGTTTCTTATATTGAATAATTCATGGCCTCTAACCATCATGTTAAAGATACTTACCCATCACATATCACAGAATTGGGGCATGTATAACCAAAAAACACACAAGTATCACCTCTAAAAATGAAAATTAACCATACTTCTCATATAATTGATATAATTTATACTCTTCCTCCAAATAAGATACCTCAAGTAGATATCCCTCAAACTTTTGATCAAATTTATTCCATTCAAACATAATAAACACTTAAATAAACAACTACTTCACCTAAGATAGATCACCCCAATTAAACCAAACCTAAACTAAATATACCTTATCAACACAAATTTAAATGTGTATCTAACCCCCATTAAATGGATTCATTACAACATTATTCACCTTTATCCAATAATATTCTAAAGGGTTATGATGAATGGGATCATATAGCGGAACTTTCCTATCATTTATCCCAAATACATTTTTTAGAACTTATGAGAAATTACCCTCATCATCATAATTGACTAATGCAATTAATATGTGGAATGAACATCCTTCATCCTCCACCCATGGGGAAAAATGTTACATAATCAAGATATGAAGATATAATTCTCCAATAGTGGACACTTCTCTTTCACTCAAATTTCTTATATCTTCCATGATTCTTGATGAGATATTACTTCGTGTAGATGACTCCTCTCTCTTAATTAGCATAAAAATAGGATACATCCAATTCAAATGTTCTTTAATCGATAAAGGATTAAGTATTTTTGTTATTTCCCTTGATTTTATTAAAACACTTTGATATTCTAAATGTAATCTTAAATCCACACAAAGTACATGTCATGGATATGATAGAAGTCAAATTCATCCTTTATGTTATATCTAGATTCCTATCACCATTCCTCCCACCATTATTTATGTAAAAGTTATGATATTTAACTTTCCACTTTCCTATAATATATTACTCAGTTGACCTCGGACACATTGTATGAGAGCAGTTGCCTCATCCACATGCCAATTTGTTAAATTTCCCTATAATGGTGTTATCTATAATAGTCAAGGCAACACAAACCCTTAGAATTTTGAATAATTCCAAAAAATGAGGTGTTTTATAAATAAATACTATTAAACCTTTACCTAATATTCCATATCATGAATCACAATGTTTTAATCATCCTGTCATCCTAAATTAATAGGAAACATTCTTGCTAATAACTTAGACTTAGATAATAAAGTACCAGATGAGGTAAGTTTAACTATCAAAAATTCAAATCTCTCTCCTAACATAATTTCTTGATTACCTCATTCTCTTTGACCTTGCTCCCATAAAAAATCTTTGGACAAAATACCAGTTACCTGGCTAAAACTACATATTCTATTCAACATACTTCTTTAGATGATAAAATAGTTAACACATATACTACTAACTTATATAAACCTAATTATGATGATGAATATTATATAGATGACCAATTTATATTCATATTTTTTCAAGATAAAAATTCATAGGTGCTTAGATATTGTTCTTCCTTACTACGGTCTCTCAGTTATATTTCTATAGTTCCTTCTCTTGTTATAGTACATGATATTAGTTATTCCTTTGATTTTCTAGATCCCACTCTTCCTTATTCCATTATTTTTTATGGAATTCTACCATTACCTAAACTTGATCCTCTACCAATATAATTAGTAGATGAGCCCTATTGTGATATCCATGAAGTTAATAGTCATTGGACCAAGGATTTTCATACACATTAGTAGAAACATGCATCTTCCTCTACTAATTTAGCTAATGTACCTTCAATATCTACTAGTAGATACATTTTTTTCTTTCATGGTACATGTAACCATTATTATACTCATTACTGACAACTTAAGCTATACATTGATACACTGCGTCTAGCCATAACATAACCTAAAGACAAAATTATACCACTTCTTAAGCTACTTTTGGAGTACATCCCTAAATATTGGGAATTATACTTCCTTTGGAATAAATTCTCTACACATCATAATAATATATGTCAATTATTTCAATATCATAATTGAGATCTTCCATGGCCTACACTTTTACCAGCTTAGCCTCCCTCTCTAGTTCATATGTATGCAAAGGCTTCTCCTTGCCCACTGCCTACATCTCCTCACAAATTTTAGGACAGTAATAACATTCCTATAATTTAGTATCCCACATAAGAGGTGACTCATAATCATCATAATTATTATACCACACCTAATTTTTATGTAGAGGTGATAAAAAAGGAAGGCTTCTCATGACTTTCTATGAAGATTGATGAGACTTTGATTAATGTCAAAATTTAGCTACATAAGGATGTATCAACTATTATGGATGATAGTTTTAGTGATATTTATCAGTATTTATGAACACATCATGGTGTTATATCACATTATTACATTATTTGGCTTTGATTTATGATTATTTATACACTACATATGTTGATTTTCATTTTCATTTGGTCTTATTTATATTCATCTTTTTCAGGATCTCTTATGGATTATCCTTATAATTTTTTACCAACTTATATTTATGGTTTATAATTATTTTTCACATGGATTACTTTTTATCTCTTCATTATTTTATGATTTCTTGTTATCTTCAGTTAAAATAAAGATAGTTATTACTATGACTTGGTTATTAAACCCACATCTCCATAATATCTTATCTTTACCATATGATCAATTAACAAGCATAATTATCATTATACAATTATTTACATAGATATATTTTTGATCTCCATATATTCCATTTATTTATATTCTCATATTAAGCACACATATGGTTAAGATTTGAGATCACATACTAACTTATAGAAAATCTAAATTGTTTAGTCAATCATATCTCTAGATATCTTGTTTCCAATAACCAAAACCTAGAGTTTATTTATGGGTGTCACTTTTGTCATTCATGTTTGGATATCCACAAAATCCATAAAAAATTAAAATCTGAATCATTTTAAACAAAATGAAATGAATAAAAGGTAAAAATCAAAATAAAAAAGTCAACATCACACCAAAAGACGTATTGCACATCTCCTATTTCTAATCAAAGTTCAAAATACATATTTGGCCTCATAATAGAGATAAGGTCTATTGGGTTGTAATAGGATAATAAATTATGATATATTAATTTAAAATTATCTATAGTGATACATACTTTCTCACACAAATATTCGATATTCACAATATTCTAATGGCTATGTAAGGGGTTCTAAAGAATGGGGAACACATTGCAGGAAGGTAGGTCCATTTTAATTTTATTGTATATATAACCTTCATGAATTTATCTTAGTACTCCACTTATTTTCCTAAAAACTTTTGTGTCTATTGTTAACAAATATATTTTGCATTTGAGGTTCACTAAATTATTTTCACATTCCTATATTCTTAGTACACCTCAAGTATACTAAGGTTTCAATCTATATGCCTATTTCATGCTTATTCCACTCCCTTCATTCACTATCCCAATATTCCTCCTTGATGAATATGCTTTGTTAATTGATCATACTCCTAAATTCATTCTATTTGTGAATTGAAGTATAAGACCTTGGATAAGACCAGACATTCCTCACAAATTTATCCTTATTCCATAATAATCATATTTCATATTTCACCTCATTGGTTCTACCTTTATGAGTTTCAATATAAGACCATGGATAGGACTAGACATTCCTCACAAAATATTCCTAAAAACTTATATACCATTAGTCTCACAAATAGCTATCAAATTTTGATTGTTAAGTTTATTTTTCATACTTTTCAAATATTTAACATGATTTCCATCTTATTAATTTTTTTGCATACTTTCCATCTTTATTTAGTATGATTTATCTTATTTTTAGTTGGTAAGATTTATTTTCATATATACTCTTCAAACATTTCATATAACATGTTTTCCATTTTAATAGATTTTTTTTTATACTTCCTATCTTCACTTAGTATGATTTATCTTTTTTTGATTTAAAGTGTTTCTAATTTTATTTTACACTATTAGAAACATTTTATATTTTTACTTCATTTTATCATTTCAAGTAACTATATTTTCATCTATTTGTTTTACACATTTCCCATCATGATTTAGTGTGTATTACATTTTATGATTATTTATATACTTATACAAAACCAATGAGAATTAATTGGATGAGATCATATCATAGTCTCTTCATATATTCAAAAATAAAATAAAATAATACAAAAATATTTTTAGCATCTACATATTTGACATGGATAGCATATTAGTTAATTCTAGATACACATGTGTTTCATTATTATATTTAAGCATGATATAGGTATACATAGATAAATGTTCTATACAATTATAGATGATGGGCCTTCCCTCTTCTCATGCCACTAGGAAGTTGGGGTATCCACCTTATTTTATCATGATATACCCATGATATATAATTCTATGGTCATTTTATGTTATCGTGTTTGAGATCATATATGTACTTAAACATAACTTTTATCCATGATTATATAATTCATAGTGTACTTGATATACTATGTAAATGAATTTTTTTTCTAAAACATTTGATCCATGGGATAATATGTTATGTTTATGCTTTCATTTATGCACTCCCTTGAGTGTCTTGCCTTGTTATTGTCTTATTTGTTTGAGCATATGATTATGCTCCATTATTTTTAGTGATCATGCCTATGTTTGCCTCTTTAATATTTGAATATGTCATTGATTTTTTTATGGAAATTTTAATATGTCATTCTTAATTTTTTGGAATTTGATTTAGTCATGTCCATTTGATTATGTGGAATTTGAACACGTCCCTTGTTTGCAGTCTCCTTGGACCATTGATTATTGATTTACTTTTGAGTGCTCTTGTGTGTGTAATTGATTTATTATTAAACTTATACTATTACTATATAGATGTTTCCATTATTTTTATTATGCATATTAGGATTTGATGTGATTATATTATGGTGCTTCAATGACACATTTCCATAGATATGTTCTCCTATATGCTAGATAGTTCATTGATAATTATATGGTTATATTATCCTTTTGAGGTGAGGTATCTACTAGTTTCCATCTTACCTCACCTCAAAGGGGGGAATATTAGTGGGGGAATGACATATATTAATTTCTTCCATATATTCAAAATTTCAAATTCAGTGGGGGAATGTTTTGGAAACTTGTTCTCCACACTTAGTATGTAGCATACCTAGATTACAGTGGGGGCATGTTTTGGAGACATGTCCTTCACATTGGCACTTATAATTTTTTATTTATTTATCCATATATAATGGGGGGTATATTTTGGAAACATGTTCTCAAAACTTACATAATTTTCAAATTGGCTAAATTGCATAGCTATATGATTTAGATACACATTTTTGGTAGAATTTTATACATTGGTACCATTTTTATGCATAACCTCAACATGATACATATATAAGGTGAATATGATGTTAAATGATGATAAAATATTGTAAAATAAAATCAATTTCAGATTCATAACACTTTCATGGAATGTCATCACCCACTAGATTGGAATTTTATAGACTATATTGAGTTAATCTGCTACAGTAGTTGGTTTATTTTTTGGTATAGTTGATGTGATTAAACCACTAAATATTGCCATTTTTTAGGTTGGAATTGATTGTGTCATCAATCCTCACTAGTTTGATGGCTTTATTTGACTTGGTTCATTCACACTCATTAGGCTATAAGTATGATGGGGTTACATGGTTGAGCTAGTATCAACTGTTAGGTGGTAATCTATTTTTTATCCAAGTTTGGGTGTATGTGCCATTATATATCTCTCTATATTCTTAGATATATGAAATTTAAATATTTATACATGTCATAATCTCAGTTTTTTAGTGATTTATAATTATACATCTTTCAAATGAAATTTTTAAAAGGCAATATGGTTGCACCTATACATAAGTGTACTCCTAAACCTTGGTTTCTTTCAATTTTAATCATTTAAATGCTTCAAATTTCATATTATATGCACTAATTATATGATATAACATATTATTGGTTGTATTTTAGTCACCAAAAAATCACTCAAGTTGGACTGAAGCAAAGGCAAGGTGTGTTATACACACCCATGTATGCATTCATTTTCATTTAAAATAGAAATCTTATTACTAGATTAAAGGGGGGAAATGTACATGATATTTATGACTTATATAGAATCTCAATATTTTATACTTGGAAAACTCAGAGCTTGGATATTCCTCTCAGCTATATACCTTTCCCACTTTTACAAGTCTTGCATCTTCTCTCTTTTATGCCACTCGTACTATCTCTTAGTCTAACCAATCTTATGTTGATGACCCGAGAATTATATATTTCCCATAATTCTTAAAAATTGATTATCTTATGCCTTTGAAAGTTCTAAGCATGTTCCTATTTTCGTGCTCTGTAGATGCTTGTATCCCAGACATACACCTACATCAATGTAGGTGTCTTGTTTCAATGCAAGTGTCTAATTCCCAAAAGTCATCTAATTTACAAATGAAATATATCCTAATGGTAATCTTAAGTGTTATTATTGATCAAATTTGAATTTTAGTCAAATTGGTTCAACCCATACATATTGAATTTTTTTCAAAGATTATTCTATGTCTAAAAGGGTCTCATGTGTGTCTAAACACCTCATCCATCCTTGCCCTAGCCTTGGTCTAAGCCTAGCTTCCATGTACTTATCTAGTCAAACATGGTCAAAGGCTTAAATTATCTTTAAAATGTCCTAATATGGTCATTTAAATGTTCTAAGGTGCTCCTAAACGATAAATTTTCCCTTTGCTATGTTTTATATGCCAAAAGTGCCTTTTTATCACATTTTTGGCTCACTAAATGGCTTGTACATATTGGTTATGGACTAAATTTTGTCACAAAGGAAGTTTTAAATGTGAATAAGTCTATAATATGTTAATAAGAAGTTATATGGTAGTCAAAAAGTAGTTTCATGCATGAAAATAGGGAAAACTCCTCCAAAATAACACCTTAATGACACTTGTACAGACTTAGGAAGTCCATATTTAGCTTAAAATGTGGGAATGTGTCTCTTAAGCACCATAAGGTCTTTAAAACATTTTTTTTTCATATAAAATCTTAAAAAATTTAGTTTTAGCTTTTGCTCCTTCTTTCTTGCCTTTGCAAGCCAAAGAGAGTCAATTTTAAATGCTTGATACAATCCGTAAGGATGTAGTTGGGAGGAATGATATTGGGAGTTAAGAGGGACCTTAGTATAATTAAATATCATATCAATAAGTCTGAGTTTCATGGATCTTCCTTTATGAACCATTGCTAAGAATCCAGGTAGCCCTTTATGCTCTTGCATTCATGAGGGGTCCCTATTTGAGCTAGTTTTTGAATATTTTATTTTGTTTTGATGATTTTGATTGTTTCATAGGTTTCTTATAGCCTCTAAATAGGTTTTACATTATTCTCTTGGCATTTTAAGTCTCAAATATTCAAGAAGCCTCTTCTAGGCTTATTTTTAGTTATAGATCATACTAACTATTATGTACCAAAGAAATACTCATTTACAAGTCCCTTGATGACATCATCCTTGGGAGTGAGATTTCTTGACATATTAATAATCCTATAAGATTTATAGATGGTGTATTGACATATGTGAGGGAAGCATACAAGGTCTATATACATATATAGTATCCCATTGTTCATGTTCAATTCATTGTTAGTGTGCCAAATATCTACCTATAGCTAATTCAGTAGGGGTCAAAGAGATATTTTGAAGCACTTAGAAAATAATGGATCTTATATTAAGAAAAATCATAGTTTTGAAGGGATCATAGTATTTATTTGAGGTTCTAAGATGACCAAAATAAGGTGAAGAGTCCTCAAAGCCAAGACTGTGTTTAAGACCATTTCCCCAAAAATGATAGAACAATGCACTAGGCACTTTTGTGAAATACAAATAAAGTTGTGGAGCTTAGAATTGAGAAACCTTAGTGTATTTAGTTAGTAGCCTCTACCATATAAAATAAACTTTCAAGGTTTGAGGGAAAGATGAGTAGTGGAAGATGATGTTTAAGGGCCTCAAATATGCTCATAAACACACTAAATTATTTCGATGATGTCTACAGGTCTTAACCTAATATTGTCTTCTTCTCAACTCAGGTTGAAAATGATAACTTTCAAATGCATGGAGATGATTAATAATGTTCCCAATGATCTTAATTTTCCAATGACCCTCTAAGGAGGATGGAACACTATTTGACTCCCCAAGTTCATAACATGTCCGTACACAAGGTAAAATCAACACCTATAGTTGAGCATAAGGATAAGGTTACAATCAAGGTCTCTAAGTGGAGTTTTTGACCAGTCAAGTTGAAGGAAAGTAATAGTTGACCACAAAACCTAAAGTGAAGATTATCTATATCCAATATATTATTTAAATGAGCTCATAGTGACCTACAAGCATGCTCAAAATGGGCAAAATGTCTCAGTCAACTGAGACAAAGTAGACGATGAGCTATTTTTTATGTTTTAGGGGAATTCATGTGATTATAAGTGTAAGAGACACTTGGTTATGTCAAAGGGAGTCTAGGAAGATCCTCTAATATCAAAACTAAGCCTAACCACTAAAAGTAATCTATAGGTAAGGGGCCTCAATCAACCTACAGGTAGGAGCCCAGTTTGGTGATAAAGTGAATTGATATAGTAAATGGGAGATAAAACTTACTAAAAAAGTGAATGAACACCTTCATGAGAATTTTAATGGTGTCATAAAACCTTTTCAAGGGAAACACAAGTTTATATAGGGTCCTAAGATCCTTGTATACACCTATAGTAGGGTCTAAGTAAACAAGAAGAAAAATGAGACATAGAATATATAGGGGTAAAGAGAGGTTTGAAATGGACACAAAATGATTCATGATGGTTAAAAAAGTGTATTAACAACTTCCACACATCACCAAAGTGTTTAGATGCTTTCCTCACCTATCAAATGAGCAATAGTCCATACAACTACTTAGGAAAGCTCTTAATCCAATGAGCAAAGGTAATAATCTATATAAGAAGAGGGTGTTAAAGGGTTTAAAAGATTAATGAGCCTAAAATTCAGGTGTGTAGAAGGTTTATATAGTCTATAAGCATAGCATTAGCTTGGAAAGGTAATCCATAAATGGTTTTAGATGAAAATGCTAGAAAATAGGGTTTTTGGCCCCTTTTTTTAAACAAATTGAGTTGGTTAGGTACATAAATGAGGGAGTCTAACCTTTCAATTTGGTAAAAATCCTAATTATGACCTTATAAAACTCACAATAATATATTTTTTCCATGGAGATGAGTTATATATCTCTCTTTTTGTCTCAGAGATCAGCCACTCATGAAAATTAGAACTTTGCAAAAATAGGTAAGGGTGCCAAAATGAGTAAAGGAATTAACATGAGGCCTTGGTATATTAAATTAACATTAATATATGTGTATTTATGATGTATAGATGCTAAATAACACTCAAAAAATCTCTAGCCCTTTAGGATTACCAAATTGTTCATGCATACAGTCCAATTAGGCTAGTTTTCACTAGACCTAATTGGCAAAAGAGATGAAGGGAATGTTGGAGGGGTTGTGTGATATCTTTGTGAGTATGAATGAGGTTTTTAAATTCATAATAAATCATACTAATAATGTTATTTCAGCCAGAGTGGTCCAAGCTATCAGGTGGTATGTGAAGCCCATTATGCCTTGAGGAGACTTAAAGCTAATCAGATATTTATCTTCATTTCTAGTCCTTGATGAGCTAGCTAGATGATTGGGGAATGTTTATGGAATGCATTAAAACATGTATGATTTTTTTTTTATGAAAATAAACTTTAAAAAAGATTTTTTTGGCCTAAAAATAGCTCAAGTACTCTAGGAAAGTAGAGAAACAAGATCAACAGGTCAATTTGTAAAGCTCATATCTTTGCTATGGCTTTGCATGGGAAAAAAACTAGGTTAGGATAAGTTATATATGGTACTAATTTTTTTTTTTCATTATTTAGAAACTTTAATGTGCCATCTATATGAACAATTATTAAGAACAAAAATGTTCTAAAATCCTAGTAAAACCCTTAGAGGAACCCAATGGATAAAACAAGCATGGAGATCCATTAAAATGGTTTAGTTTGGAAAGGAAACCTATTGGATCATGGATAAGACTCACTAAATCTCTCACCCATGCAAATAATATGTATGAAACTATATAGACAACATTTAAAATAGTGTTTTTCTCACCATTGTATATATTTTACAAGTTCTAGGAGGTTTGAGAAGATTAAATAAAGTTTTGAGGTAGGATAAATACCAATTATAAATCCATATGGTCATTTTATTCTATGGAGAAACTTATAAGTGTCATAACTAGAGCTCTCCTTTCAGCTAGTCAAAACTGGCACAATGAGCACAAGAGTGAAAAGTGTGGAAAACTCAAATGGATGTCCATTTAAAGTGAATTTGAGAATTATAATACCATGGAAGTATTTAAAAGTGTAATAAAATCCTTAAAATGTAATTTCATGGAAAAATGAAGGCATTTTGGAGGTCATGTGTGAGGGGTGATTGAAAATGGAGTTTTTTAGACAATAGATAGTGATGGCTACCTTCCAAGAGTTTCAAAATGAGTAGGAATGAAACCAATACATGAAATATCATGATTTAAGACCTTCCATATTATTAAAATCATAATACCTATCCCTAGTTAGTGTTATTATGTTCAAATAGGTACAAATGATAAAGGCACTTTTCTATGCCAAAATAGGGAGTTTTATGACACTTTTCACAATTTTCATGGCTTGTATGGACAATTTTACTTTATTATGTTGCATGGTTCATTTAATATATATTATACATGCATTTTTAACTTACTTTTCCAAGTTTACACATGTCCAAGTCACCTTTGGACTTCCTTTGCTTTGCCTCTCTCTCAAAAGCTATAAATATGGACTCTTTTTCTTCTTTTTAGCAACCTCCATTGGTTAATGGGGAAAATCTAGCCAAAAATTTACTTGAAGGACTCTTTAATAATTAAAAAAGTGATTTTTCCACTCACATGCTATACTATTGAGTTTTGATTACAATATTATTGGTCTTGTCTAGTATAAGTTGATCTTTTCTAGCATGTTACTCTTGATTTTTCTCCAATGTGAATAAGAGTGATTGTTACAAGTATTTGATAGTTTTTTATTTTAAGTGTATATGTGTTATATAATTTGTGTATTATTTTGTTCCAAAAACTAATCATCCATTACCCTCATAAACATTCAAGTACCTACTAAACCTAGCTTATGAAATACTGATGTGATAATTCAGCTTGAGTTATGAGCTTTGAGTGAATAAAATATTGTTTAGATTTAAGTGGTGGAAGTTTATTCAATAGGTTATAATTAATATTGGTGCATCACATTTTATTTTTTTGTGTTCCTTATCCCCTTTTCATCCCAAAGTTGATAGGAAAGAAAGTACTTTAAAGAATGCATCAAGGAAACTAGCCCTTCTAGAGATGCATCTCAACAAATTATTACCCACAAAAAGAGAGATGTCTCCATTATGCCACTTGGATGAGGAGATTTAAAAATATAATAAATGGGTACACATCCAAGTGACAATATTTTTTGGCATGTCAGATGGGACTCTAAGTCCTAAAAGATTTTCCAAGATTGGTGTTGGTCTTGGAAAAGTTGCAGTTACAAAAGAAGTTACATTCAATACTTGGTGGCTCCACTAAAGTTTTAAAATATTTGGTTGCTAATTATCTCATAATTTCCATTCAAAATGTGACCAATAGGTCTAATGATAAAGGTATTCCCTTTGATTTTTTGCAATTACCTCCATATTCTACCAAAAGGTTTAGGTTTGTGAATACCCATCCTTATTCAAGAGAGTTGGAATTTAAGAAGTCTAATTTATTATTTATTTTAATCCATAATACTCATAATTCAAATCCAAATATGGATATAAACCAAATTTTTTTATCCTTCACTAGATCATCTCCTTTGAATCTTTCCCAATATGACCACATTCAAAGGGCAACCCTTAAGAGTGTTCCATCTTTTAGTGGAGAAGATCCTATTACTGCCATTAAACATATTATAAACATAGAAACCTTATATAATATCCATAAAATAATTAAATACAACATGGATATTAGGTTTTTGGCATTTTACTTCAAAGGAAAAGCCTTGGATTGGTATGAGACTCTACCTAAAAATTCTAATGGTTCATGGGATGAACTAGGAGATATATTAACTAAAAGGTTTGGAGAGAGAAGTGATAAAATATATCTAATTTATAAATTTGCCACTATAAAGAGGGAACCACAAGAGTCTATGCAATATTTTAACACTATATTTCAAAAAACATGGGATAAAATCTTAGCTCTAGTGAGACCTACTCTAAACTATGCCTTCTTGTACTATCTAAAATCATTGAATAGTGATGTAGCCATGATGATCCAATCCATTGGTGGGAATACAATTCCCAATACATATTCTATATCTATCAATGCTGATAATTTTCTTGTTTAAGTATGGAAGATTTCTCCTAGGCCACCAATGCCATTATTCACTAATTTGTAACCTCCTAGTCAAGTCACATTACCTACCTTGGCTCCTTTGCCTAGCTGTGAAAAGTCTACCATTATCCTACATAATGAGATACATGAAGTCAATATTTTACTCCAAAGTGTCACCAATAAATAATTTTCTCATAAAAGTCAACAATATCAAAGTTATAGGCCATACCAATCCTATAATCAGTTTGGACAAACCAATAGACCTACTTTCTAAGGTAATGCTCAAGGACAAGGTCAAATCAATCATGTTAGGCCTTATCAAAGTTACAATACTAATGCTCTGTCATCCTCTAAATATCTTATTCCCACCCAAAATAACTTGGTTCAATAACAACCACGCTATCCATCTTTTGAGTAAAATCAGGAGCAAGTTGCTTATGCAAATGAAATGCACAATCAAACCATGCTAATGTAAGGAAATCAAGCTTCTCAAGTTCCAAGATTTGAGTGAACAATGAAAGGTGTAATGGATAGTGGTAAACCAAAATATGATTATACCCACATAAATCATTTGGAGGGAGAGTTTTGTGCTATTAATCACTTGGGGAATCCAAGAAATTAAATAGTAGTGTTACTCTAGCACTAGGTCTAAGAAAAGGGCTATTGAAGAGCAACAAGGATCAGCTCAAGGACCTATGTTGGTCCCCACATCATATCTAATGGTGAGTCTATCAAATTCATCTCCTAGAGTGTAAGATGTTCAAAATTTTTAGAGTGTAAAGCTAGCTCCTATTCACCCACCTACACAAGCTACACCATAAGGAGTTAGTGCTCCTAAGGAGCCCATAAAGGTAAGCAATTCTTCCATTAATGTTGTATACCAGATGAATAAGATAAAAATGATAATATAATTGGGGGATTCTTTGAAAACACTAGGGTATAAATATATGCTCCAAAAATAATTAAAAGGATCGGGTAAGCAAGTTAGCTCATCTAGGAATGAAAATGTTATCCTAGTTAATGGAACTCAACCCATAGATGGTCAAGTGAATAAGAATGAAAATAATCCTCCATTTTACTTATCCATAATCATTAGTGATTTATTATTCCACAATTTCATTATAAATATTGGGGCTAGCACTTCACTTATGTCCAAGTGTATAGCGGGTAAACTAGGCCTCAAATATGAGTAAATGACTAAGGGAGTCTTAAAATTGGATGGATCACCAACCAAGACTTTAGGGTTAGTTAAATATTTGAATTTTATCCTAAATTATTGTCCCACATTTTCTATTCCCCATGATGTGGTTTTGGTAGATTTACCTCCATACTATGCCCTTTGCTTGTCAAGAGAGTTTACAAATAAGATAGGTGGATACTTGGTAGCTAACTAGTCCTACATGGTGTTTAGGATAAAGTATGGTACTAAGGTAAGGATTGAGTTAGAACCTATCCATATTAATCACTTATATCCTTACATACCTAAAGTGGCAAATGTCAAATATGCCATTATTGATGAGGAAGAGCTCCACATAGACCAATCTCCAACATCTTCTCTTGAAGGAGTTTATGAATTGTACTTAGATGAATGGGGTGATGAACATTATGAACATGATCCTTAAAAATTCATGGAGGAATCTAGTCTTGGGGTATATTATATACATTAGGAGGACTCTTTCATTCCAAATTTGATGAAACAATGTGAAAATATAGGTGGTTCATGGCAACTTTTCTTTGATGGATCAAGAAGCAAGATTGGGGTAGGTGGTGGAGCAATGTTGGTTTCCCCTTCTAAATAAATGTACTATTCAACTTTCATATTTAAATTCTTATGTTCTTTTAAAGTGGTATAATAATAATCCCTCATTCATGGCCTTGAGTGGGCAAGGAAAAGAGGTGTCAAAGAATTGCAAGTTTTTGGTGATAGTGAGTTACTTGTGAATCAAGTGAGAGGGCACAATTTGACCAAGAACTCTTTGCTTAAGTCCTATAATCATATAGTGTGGGATATTGTGGAATATTTACAAGATTTAAACATCACATATATTCCAAGAGAGGATAAAAATCATGTTGATAGGTTGGCATCAATTGGAGCTTAGTTTGATGTTTTAAAAGGGATAAAAGAGGATAAGAACCAACCTCATCTAAAGGTGATTGTAAGGCCCTCCATACTGGATAATGTCACTAAATTGGAAAGTGTTTGATAGTGATAAAAAAATAGCATTTTTTATACAAGAAGATAATGAGTTTTTGTCAAGAATCAGTCCAACCTACAATAACAATATGGAGGGCAGATTATTAAATTGAAATACAACAAGCTTCCTAAAGGCCTAATTACTCTTGAGAGCATATTCAATGAGTATGACCAGCTAAAGAAAGAGAAGGTAAGAATGTATACCAATAAAGATAACTATGATAAAGTATAAATTTTTAAGGATAAGTAACTTGCACCTAGAAAAGTATGTACTAGTCAAGAGAACCATGCTTTCATTGAGTTATACAAGGAGTTTTCTGATGTCTTTACATGGGAGTATAGTTATTTGAAGGGTTTTGATCCAAGACTAACTCAACACACCATAGAGATAGATGAGACTTCCAAACCTATTAATAAAAAAAAAAGGCCAATCAATCTTAAGATTTAACCCCTCATAAAGAAAGAGCTCACTAAGTTGATTGAGTTTAGAATAATCTGTCCTATCAAGCATTCATCTTGGTTGGCTAACTTGGTCCTTGTTAGAAAGAAGAATGGGGAGATACAGTTGTGTGTTGATTTTAGGGACTTGAATAGAGTCTCTTTGAGAGATAATTATTCCCTTCCTTATATGAAACAAATTCTACAAGTTATGGTAGGTAGTGATAAGTTTTCTCTCCTTGATGGGTATTCCTGATACATTCATATTTTAATAAAGGAGAGTGACCAATATAAGACAACCTTCACTACTAAATGGGGTAAATATGCATATAATAAGATGATTTTTGGATTATCTAATTCTGGAGATACATTTCAATGTGTAATGGATATAGATTTTCAAGGACTAATAAATGACATTATTTTGGTGTATCTTGATGATGTAACTATTTTCTCTAAGGATGTAAAGGATCACTTAAAAAACTCAAGGAAAATTTTTGAGAGGTGTAGAGAGTTTGGAATCCCTCTCAACACAAATAAATGTGTGTTTTTTTTCCATGAAGGCAAGCTCTTAAGACACATTATCTCCAAGAAGGGCTTATCCATTGATCCTAAAAGGGCAAGTGCCATCTTGGATTTGTCTTTGTCCAAACACCAAAAAAGTTTGAAGAGTTTCTTTGGGAAAATTAATTTAATAAGGATATTCATCCTTGATTTTTATAATATTTTAAAGCCTCTAACCTCCATGTTAAGAAAGGATGAAACATTCACTTGGACTATAAGAAGGAAGAAAATCTTTGAAGAGATCAAACAAGCCATTGCCCAAGATCCTACTCTTGCGAGTCCTAATTTCTCCAAAGATTTGAATTTGTATACCTTTGGGAATGAAGAGTTAATATCTGCCATGGTTACTCAAGAAAATGATGACAATTTTGAGAAACATATTACCTTCTTTAGTCAAGGTTTAGAAGGCTATGAGGTAAAGTACACCTATGTTGAGAAGCAAATACTTCTAGTTATTAGGAGCTTAAAGAATTTAGGCATATGTTATCTAATAACAAGATTCACATATTGATACCTCATCTTAGTGTCAAAGACTTTCTCTTGAGTAGGGATTTGAATGAGAAAAGGGCAGGTTGGATCAAAAATGTGATGGAATATGATGTGGAAATCAAGACAACCGAGTTAGTGAAAGGAAAAGGGTTATGTAAGCATCTCACTTCAAATTTGAAGGAGAAAAAAGAGGTTTTTTTGGAAATCCATGATGACCCTATGATAGTTTCACTTTCATCAATGAGAAGTTGGACACAAGATATGATCCATTTTATTCAAACCCGTGAGTGTCCATAAGACCTAGATAGAGCTAGAAGAAGGTACTTTAGATTGAAATCCATTCCTTATGTAATTATTGATGGATTATTATTTATTAATGACTTTTCAAGTATTTAATTGAGGTGTATTAAATCAGACTAGGTCGACAAAGTTATGTTTGAGTTTCATGATGGACTAGCTGGTGGTCACTTTGCTCCAAGAACCACAACTACTAGGATTATGAGGGTTGGATAATTTTGGCCTAGATTGTTCAAAGACACCCATCCTTGGGTAAGAAAATGTCAAAAGTGTGTTCCTTTTGATGTAAAACAAAATATTTCTACCTTTCCTCTTCATCCAATCCAAGTTTATCAACCCTTCATGCAATGGGGTTTGGATTTCATAGGCCTAATCAATCCACCTTCTAGTGCTGGTCACAAGTGGGTGTTGACTACTATAGATTAATTTTCAAGATGGGTGGAGGATGTAGATCTCAATAAGGAAAATGAAAACTCAGTTCTATACTTCTATGAAGGTATATTAACAAGGTTTGGGGCTCCTTCAATGATAATTTTAGATATTGCATTGGATTTTATTGGAGTGAAGACAAGTGAATGGGCCTTGAAACATGACATATATCTTAGTACCTCCTCTAACTATTATCCCCAAGGGAATGGACTAGCTGAGCCCACAAAAAAGAATATAATCAGGATCATAAAGAGAATAATAGAGGAGAACCAAAGGATTTGGCATTCCAAGTTGAAGACATCCCTTTGGGATGATAGGATTACCCCAAAGAGAGCAATTGGAAACTCACCATATACACTTGTTTATGGAAGAGAAGCTAGACTACCTATTTCACTTGAGTTACCAACCTTAGAAATCACTTATCATATGTAATTAATGGAGAATAAAAGCATGAAAGTTAGGTTATGTGAGTTGATGGAGCTTGAGGAGATAAGAGATCAAGTTATGCTTGTGATGAGAGCTCACCAAGAATAACCCAAGAGATACTTTGACAAGAAATCCATGCCAATAAGTTTCAGGAGGGAGACATTATCCTAAAGTGGGATGAAGATAGAGATAAACCTAGAAGACACACAAAGCTTGATTATTTATGGAGTGGCCCATATGTAATCACACAATGCAAGCAACATAATGCTTTCCAACTCTCAAGGTTGGATGGAGAGGATATTCATATCCTAGTCAATGGGATATATCTCAAACATTGTTACTAAGGTTGTCCTCTCCCCTTGTACATAGTTTCTTACTTTCCTTTTATTCCCTAAGTGCCTATGCACATGTGTGAGTTTTGTCTTTTGTCTTGCCTTTTTTTGTATTGCTTTGTTGGTGTGGTGTGTTTATTTTATGTTTGTTTTGGAAAATTCCTTGCTAGTTGTCTCTAGGAATCCATTGACTCTATTAGCCCTTGGAAGGATAAGGCTACTAGTCCTTAATATAGGTAAGCATGTTACCCTAAGGAATTGACAAAAGTGTGGACCAAATATGAATTTTAGTCAAATTGGGTCAACCCTTACATATTGTTTTTTTTTTCAAAGGTTCCTATATGTCTAAAAGGGTCTCATATGTGTCTAAACACCTCACCCATACCTGCCCTAGCCTTGGTCTAAGCCTAGACTCATTTTACTTATCTAGTCAACTCTGGTCAAAGGCTCAAATTATCTTAAAAATATCCTAATATAGTCATTTAAATTTTCTAAGGTGCTCCTAAGTCATAAATTTTCCCTTTTCTATGTTTTATATGCCAAAAGTGCCTTTTTATCACATTTTTGGCTCAGTAAATGACTTGTACAGATTGGCTATAGAATAAAATTTGTCACCAAACAAGTTTTAAACATTGATAAGGTTATAATATGTTAGTAAGTAGTTAGATGGTAGTTAAAAAGTAGTTTCATGCATGAAAACAGGGAAAACTCCTCTAAAACAACCCCTTAATGGCACTTATATAGACTTGGGAAGTCCATCTTCAGCTTAAAACATGGGAATGTGTCTTTTCAAATCTATAAGGTCTTTAACATACTTAATTTTCATATAAAAGGTTAGAAAATTCAGTTTTAGCTTCTGCTCCTTCTTTCTTGCCTTAACAAGCCAAGAAGAGCCAATTTCAAATGTTTAATATAGTCCATATAGATGGATTTGGGAGGAATGGTATTGGGGGTTGAGAGGGGAATTAGTCTAATTCAAATTAATGGAAAGAAGTCTAAATTTCATTCTCCTCATTTATGAACCATTGCTAAGAATCTAGGCATCCTTTTATGCTCTTGCATTCATGAGGGGTCCATGTTTGAGATAGTTTTTAAATATTTTGTTTTGGTTTGATGATTTTTATTGTTTCATATATTTATTAAGGCTTATCCATAGGTTTTACATTATTATATTTTCTTTTGAAGTCTCAAGGATTCAATAAGCCTCTCTTAAGCTTGTTCTTGGTTATAGATCATACTCACTATTATGCACCAAAGAAATACTCACCTATAGGTCCCTTGATGATGTCATCATTGGGAGTGAGAGTGATTAACATATTTATAATCTTATAAGGTTTCTATATGGTTATTGACATATGTGAGGGAAGCATACAAGGTCCATATGCATATATAGTATCCCATTGTTCATGTTCAATTCACTATTAGTGTGCCAAATATCCAGCTACAACTGATTTAGTAGGGGTCAAAGAACTATTTTGAAGAAATTGGAAAGTAATGGAGCTTATATTAATAAAATTCATAGTTTGAAAGGGAACCTAGTATGTATTTAAGGTTATAATATGACCAAAACAAGGTGATGAGTCCTCAAAGTCAAGACTATGTTTAAGACCATTTTCCAAAAAATCACATAATAGTGCACTAGGCACTTTTATGAAATCCAAATAAAGGTGTGAAGATTAGATTTAATAAACCTTAGTGTATTCATTTAGTAACCTATACCATAGAAAATGACCTTAAAAGGTTTGAGGGAAAGATGAGTAGTGTAATATGATCTTTGAGGGCCTCAAATATTGTCATAAACACATTAAATTATTTCAATGATGTCTACAGGTCTTAACCTAAAAGTGTCTTCTTCTCCACTCAGGTTGCAAATGAGAACTTGATAATTCATGGAGATGATTCATAATGTTCCCAATGAGTTTACATTTTCCAATGACCCTCTAAGGAGGATGGAATACTATTTGACTCTCCAAGCTCATACCCTATCTGTACATAGGGCAAAATCAACACCTATAGTTAAGCATAAGGACAAGGTTACAAGAAAGGTGTCTCAATGGATTTCTTGAAAGTCAAGTTGATGGAAAGTACTAGTTGACCACCAAACCTAAAGTGAAGATTCTCTATATCTAACACATGATCTAAATGAGCTCATGGTGCCCTACAAGAAGGTTCAAAAGGGGAAAAATGTCTTAGTCAACTGAGATAAAGTAGACAATGAGATATTTTTGATGTTTTAGTTATGTTTTAAGCACATTAATGTGAGTATAAGTGTAAGAGATACTTGGTATCTCAAGGGGAGTCTAGGAATATCCTCTAATATCAAAACTAAGCCCAACCACTAAAAGTAATCTACAGGTAGGAGCCCAGTTTGATGATAAAGTGAATTTATATAGTAAATGGGAGCTAAAACTTAGTGAAATAGTGAATGACCACCTTCATGATATTTTTAGTGGTGTCATCAAACCCTTTCAAGGGAAACACAAGTCTATACAAGGTCTTAAGATCCCTATATATGCCTACAACAGGGTCTAGGCAAACAAGGAACAAAATGAGACATGGACTGTCTATGGGTAAGGAGAGGTTTAAAATGGAAAATAAATGATTCATGATGGTTAAAAAAGTGTCTTAACAGCTTCTACACATCACCAAAGTATTCAGATGCTTTCCTCACCTCTCAAATGAGCATAAATTTGTACAAGTATCTAGGAAAGCTCTCAATCCAATGAGAAAAGGTAAGAATATTTATAAGAAGATGGTTCAAAAGCTTCATGAGCATTAAATTAAGGTTTGGATAAGGTGTATATAGTCTATAAGCATAACATTGGCTTGGAAAGGTCACCCATAAGTGGATTTGGACAAAAATGTAGGAAAACAAGGTTTTTTAGCCCTTTTTAAAACAAATTGAGTTGATTAGGTACCTAAATGAGGGATTCTAACATTTATTTTGGTATAGATACTAATTAGGACCTTATAAAACTCTAAATAATTTAATTTTTCCATGGATATTAGGGATATATCTCTTTATTTTATCTCAGATATCAGCCACTCATGAAAATTAGAACTTTGCAAAAATAGGTAAAGGGTACCAAAATGAGTAAAGGACTCAACATGAGGTTTTAGGATATTCAAGGAACATTAATATATGTGTATGGAAGATAGATAGACCCTTAATAACACTAAAACAAGCTCTAACCCTTTAGGATGACCAAATTGTTCATGCATACAGTCTAATCAGGCTAGTTTCCACTAGACCTAATTGGCAAAAGAGATGAAGGGAGTGTTGGAGGGGTTGTGTGATATCTTCATGAGTATGAATGAGGTGTTTAAATTCATAATAAATCATCCTAATAATTTTATTTCAGCCCAAGTGGTCCAAGCTAGTAGGTGGTATATGAAGCCCATTAGGCTTTGAGGAGACTTAAAGCCAATTGGATATCTATCTTCATTTCTAGTCCTTGATGAGCTAGCCAGATGATTTGGGCATGTTTATGGAATGAATTAAAACATGTATGAGCTTTTTCTTTATGAAAAAAAACTTGAAAAAAGATTGTTTTTGGCCTAAAAATAGCTCAAGTATGTAGGAAAGTAGAGAAACAAGATCGATAGGTCAATTTGTAGAGCTCATATCTTTAATAAGACTCTGCATGGGAACAAAAGGGGTTAGGATAAGTTATATAGGGTCCTAAAAAACAAATTTGTGTCATTATTTAGAAACTTTAATGTGCCATCTATATGAATAATCGTTAAGAAGAAAAATAGTCTAAAACCCAAGTAAAACCCTTAGAGGAACCTTATGGAGAAAAAAGGCATGGAGAGCCATTAAAATGGCATAGTTTGGAAAGGAAACCTATTGAAATCATGGAGAAGACTCACTCAGTTTCTCACCCATGCAAATAATATGTATGGAACTATACAAACAACATGCAAACTAGTGTCTTTATCACCATTTTTTGTGTTTTATAGGTTATAGGAGGTTTGATAAGGTGAAATAAAGTTTTTAGGGAGACTAAAGACATATTATAACTCTATCTGGTAATTTTATTCTATGGAAAAACTTATAATTGTCCTAGCTAGAGCTTTCCTTTCAATTAGTAAAAACTGGCATAGTGAGCACAAGAGTAAAAAGTGTATAAAACTCAAATGGATGTCATTTTAAAGTGAATTTGAGAATTATAAGACCATGTAAAGTATTTAAAAGTGTCATACACTCCATCCCATGGAATTTCATGTTAAAATAAATGCATTTTGGGGGCCAAGTGTGAGGGGTGACTAAAAATGGAGTTTTTTAGACTACAGACAATGATGGCTACCTTCTAGGAGTTTCAAAATGAGTAAAAATGTAACCAATGAATGTAATTTCATGACTAAATACCTTCCCTCTTATCCAAACCATCATAATTTTCCCTAGTCAATGGTGGGATGTTCAAATAGGTGCAAATGATGAAGGCAATTTTTAGTGCCAAAATAGGGAGTTTTATGCCACTTTTCACAATTTTCATGGATTGTATGGATAATTGGACTTCCTAATGTTGCATGGATCATTTAATATATATTATCCATGAATTTTAACTTAATTTTCCAAGTTTACACATGTCCAAGTGACTTTTGGACTTCCTTTACTTTGCCTCTCTCTCAAAAGCTATAAATATGAACTCTTTTACTTCTTTTTGGTAGCCTCCATTGGTTAATGGGGAGAATCTAGACAATTTTTTACTTGAATGAATTTTGAAGAATTAAATAACTTATTTTTACACTCAAATGCTGTACTATTGAGTGTTGATTACAATCTTGTTGGTCTTGTCTAGTATAAGTTGATCATTTTTATCATGTTACTCTTGATTGTTCTCTAATGTGTAGAAGAGTGATTATTACAGGTCTTTGCTAGTGTTTTATTTTAAGTGTATAGGTTTTATATAAGTGGTGTATGATTTTTTTCTAAAAAGGAATCATCCATTACCCTCCCAATTATTCAAGTACCTACTAAACCTAACTTATGAAATACTGATGTGACAATTTAGCTTGAGTTGTGAGTTTTGAGTGAAGAAAATCTTAGTTAGCTTCAAGTAGTGGAAATTAAGTCAATAAGAGAGACTTAATATTGGTGTATCACCTTTGAGTTTTTTTTTCTTTATCCCCTTTTCATCCCAAAGTTAATAGGTAGGAAATTAATTCAAAGAATGCATCAAGGGAACTAGCCCTTCTAGAGATTTATCTCAACAAATTGTTACCCATAACAAGAGAGATGTCTCCATTGTGCCACTTGGATGAGGAGAGATAAACATCTCATCAAGGGGTGTACATCCAAGTGAAAATATTTATTATGAGATATATTATATTTATAGGATTGGTATATATGCATGCTCCCTCATCATTCTAAACTCACCTCACACATTCTTAGATTCATACCAAAGAGTGTTCAATCAAGCACTCAAGTGAGAAAATCTTCCATATTTTATCCTATTTCAATACCTATCATAGAGACAAGACATATTCAGGTCTAAAGTAATGAATAATTAGCTTTATATATATATATATATATATATATATATATATATTCTAAATTACAAGTTAGGTTATTATTGTACTTGCTTATAACATATTGCATGATTTACACACAAACCAAGAAGTATGGTATAACTAGATAAGTTTGTAGGCAATACTAATTAATAAAGGGGTATTTGGGGAAGTTTTATACCATGTGACCTTTAACCCATTTTTTCCATAGCCATTGTGAAGATGAAAAACTAGATTTTGATCATTTAACAAGGAGTGACAATCCATGAACAAGATCTAAATGCACTAGAGTGAATATCTAGGTGGTCACATCCAGTTTCAAAATTTATTATATACTGGACACCTATATCTGATCCAAATAGTAGAATCAACATAAACATCATAGGTTGATGTAAGTGTTTATAGATATAGAGGCACTTAATCCATAGTTTGGTGAATGTTCCCAAATATTCTTGTAGTCTAATTATTGCATGTTCTAGATCTAGATCTGTATTAACATTAGAAAAACTAAATATCCTATTTATTTTTTGTTGTATTATCTAACATAACTATAATTTTTGTTTTTACCATATCTCAACATGATAAATTTAGTATATGTGTTATCTGAGTTTTTCAATTGATTGGCCTTATATATTTTTTATCACCTTTATTCTTATTCGTTTCTATCAGAACCCTATATATCCAATATTAGGATCCATATCTAATTTAGGGTTAAGTAATAGTGTTCTAAGTAGTGACATCCCATAGAAATTAAGAATTGATCTTGTAGCTACTTAGAGACTTTCATGTTGAACCTATAACAACTACCAACAACCTATATTGGCTTGTATTAGTTGTAACAATATCTTAAGGCTATTAATCATGATAGAATAAGTTGTAAAATGGATCTTACATGTCAAAATATGATGTTTATGGTTCAAAGAAATTGGAAATGGATATTCCTCATTGGATCAAACTTCTCTTATTATTATCTCTCAACAAAAATTACCATGTTTTATTTTCTTGTAGCCATTATTGGCAGTGTTCTCAGTGATTAGACTTATTCCTAAATTATGTTTTTTATTCTTAACATTTCTTATTAGGTAATAATATATGGCCAACTCTACATATAATGCAGTAGGGACTTAGGCCATGGGTAATAGATTAATATAAATTTTAATTATGAAAAATAATATTTTTATCAATAATTATCTTTGTAATCATTATTGTAATAATATTTAATTACTATAGGATTATGAATGAAATCAATATTATGAAGTAAAATAATTAAAAATTAAGAGGAGGATTATAACTCAACCCAAGCAAGGAATACCACATTAGGAGGAGTTGTATTAAAGATCCTAGATCATTAGATTAGTCAATATAATTATTGTGTAAGTCTTTATTTATATCCTTTGAATTCTACATATGTGTAAGTAAAATATTGTAATTAATTCATGAATTATTTTAATAAAGTTTGAATGATTTTTAATTTATAAGAGGAAGCTACCATCACATTCAATTTAATTTTATTTCATTTCACTTATTTCCTACAAGTGTGATTTACTTTCAAGAACTTTTAATTCATGTAATTTACTTTACGCAAGTGTGTTACTATTAGCAATTGATACAATTCAACAAGTGGTCAATTGTTTTAGACATAGTTCTAACATATTTTCAAAGCTAAACACACCTTGGGTTAATAATTAATGAAATAGATTGTTTTATAAACCAAATGGTTGCCCCATCTTCTAATATCAGGTTGTACATTCAGAGATTAATTTGCACTAGTTTAATTTTTGGTTAAAATTATTCACATCAGGATATTATGTCATGTATAAGTACCCATAATAAAATATAATGGGTTACCATAATTAGATGGAGGAGAATATGCATTATATGCCATTTTCACTTCCATATCTTTCTTAGAATGGTATTGTAGATGATTATTACAAAAGTTTTACTTCTAGTGATCACCAAGTTGTGAACCTGCTTCATTTGGAATATCACTATTGGTTAATAGATTTGTCCTTATCTAAAAGTGTTTTATTTTGAATCCATATCCTTATTATTTCAATAAAAAAAAAATTAAATATCAAATGGGTGAACTATTAAGACTAGTTCCCCTCTGAATTAAGGTACAACTCCCTTTAAGATTTTCAATGAATTGAAATATTTAGATACACTTTTAACTAGAAAGTGTTTTAAAGGTAAAATAACATCCACACATCAACATGTTATGAATGCAAGATTTTATAATAGTAATGGGTAATAGAATACATATATTCTATCTTCAATAATGATTAAATGGATAAACATATAAATTATTGAACCAGTAAAGGATAAAACACATATAATGAATTATCTAATGGAAGAATAATCACTATATGAAAGAAGATTTCACACAGAAAACCCAATTTCAAATACTCAAATGCATAGATTTAAGTATGCAATAATTAATTCTCCTTTTCAATCATAGATGAAAAATGTTTTAGACAAACATTACATATATTGTCAACAATAGTGGTCTAGTTCTAAAAATTTCTAACTCCTTTTATTTTCTATCTTCTCCATTTCTATCTTATCACTTTTACAATCAAAAATATATATAGTTGCCATAACTAATCCACCTGTCAAACTAAACTAGAGTTAAAGTAACTCTAACCCATATAGGATTTATTTTTTTATAAAATTTACTTAAAGATCAAGTTTCAAATAGAAAATCAATTGAATAACTAAATAGAAGAAACTATGTAAGTAAATCATTGCTGAAGTGACAGACTAGGATTTCTAGATTTTCTCTATTTAGTTGGGTAGACACGTTGAGATTTCCACTCCTAAAATGTTGTAACAAACTCCTAAATTTTCATAATATTGGGAATGATGACGTGTTTTATCCTTGCTTTCTAGATGTTTTCTTCCCTCTAAATTTTCCCCATCTTTTCTATGTGTTCTGGGAGAGTATCGATGCAGTGAAAAAGAAGTGAATATACCTTTGAAATCTAAGAAAAATCCTCAATTGATAGCCTATCACTTTCTTTAATGATTTTGATCTTTTCCCTAAAGGACTGAATCACAATATTGATATCTTTTTCTAGTTTTTCATCATCTTTTATATATTTGATATCAATACTCTATAGATCATGTTGTAATGACTGATTGAATTTAGTTATTTCCTTGATCATTTTTGTGATTTCCATTCATCCTTATCAGGATACTAAATTTCTCCATTCAATATTTTTCTTACTTACATATAATACATCTTCATCTAGACTTGTCAAGTTCTTCTTTGACAAAAACTTTATTATTCCATACTTTTGAACTTCATCAATCTGGGTCATCACGCTCATCCATTTTCCTTCATATTTTATCCACACAACATTTTGAGTCTTTAAATCTTCAATAGCAATTATGGTTAAATCATATACATTCTTCAATTTATGGATGAATTATGTACCTTTCTAAATGATTTTATCCAACCAATTATCAAATACCTTGGTAACTATTTTGCCTCTGTGTATTTGGTCCAACATCCTTTAATTGATAGGTGATTTTGGATCAAAAGATAGGGGAAGTTAGGTGATAGATTGTGGATCTAGACTATGAATGGTGTCAATGTACTCTACCATTGAGTACATAGTCTAGTTTAATTCTCTTTTATCTTTTTTGTCCTTCCATGTTTTGCTGACTATCCTTTTGGTGGACACTTCAAGGTGATGCACATCTGTGGCACGTGATGTAGTCCCAATATCCACCTTTTCAATTGTAAAATCCTAAACTATAGGATCTTCAACTTCTTCATTGGTTCTTGGCCTGGCTATTTTTGCATTCCAATTCCTTGTGTTAGGGTCGATGTCTACCCTGGATGTTGTTTTTAAATTTTTGGATTTAGAGGATTTCCCTAAACACTTACCATATCCTCCAATGGCAAATAAAATGGAACTACTTTCCTTTTGTTGCTAATTGAGATTTCTAACCACTTGGGTGTAGAGACTGAGGCATCTTTATCAAGATTTGGTTGATCAAAAGGTACTTTTGAAATAATCATTAGTTTGACAAAATCAAAAGGAATCACTATCTGCTAATTTGCACTAACCTCTTTCACCATTGGTGAATTAGATTCTTTATCACCTTTGACTTCTCCTAAATCTTCTTTAGAATTCAAATCCATAATTACCTTTTTAAAAATATGACTCTTTCTCTTGCTTTGGGTCCTTGATCTAGTGGCATGAGGAGGTAGAGTAGTCACAAGGGCCTTTTTAGATTATTTGATGATAGGATCCCTTCTAGTTTTTTCTCTGGAAGTGCCTACATCACAAATAATAATAAGCCAATTAGAGGAGCTTATTGGAAATGGGGATTCAATTATTGATGTACATTGTTGGGAAGCTATGTTTTGAGCTCCTCCCAGTTTCTACTCTCTCAACTATTTCTCACTCCTTATCACTGGGAGGATCTTAAACTTAATTCCATCTTCTTCCATTTTCTCCCAGTCAATTTTTGGAATAGGTGATTGTTCTATCTTTTCAAATTGTGGATCAGTTACCTATTCATCATTGTCAAAAATTCTAGAGATATCCATATTCAAATTGAGGGTAATAATTTTCCCTAAGGAGAACCTAGACCACAGTCTTTTTCTAACTTTAAATTCATCTAAACAATCCTCCCAATAATTCTCCAATTGAGGAATATGTGACAACCCTATTCCAAGATCCAAGTTATCTCTAGCAAAACTTTTATTGTCAAATTGTGACCTGGCTATAAAGTATTGAAAATTGAATTTCTTAAGATCCAATTCTAAATTCAAAGCATCAAAAGTTGACTTGTATGAAAAACATCCAATTTCAATAGGAAAAGATATACCAGACTTCTTTTTCATTAGGAATTTTTTTATCTACATGTGTTAATTATCTACAGACTTCTATTAACACAAATTGATCAAAAACATACCTAGATAACCTTAAAGGTTCACTATCAAAACCTCCAACTCTGATATAAGTGAACTTAGAAAATTGAGTGAAAAAATTACCATAAATGTTGATTAATTATATAGCTTCATCAAACAACCTTTTATTGATGTTGTTTGACAATTCAAAAGTCATCCTCTTAGTAAAAACATCATTGACTCTCTTGTAATCCTCATAGAAATTATGCATTTGCAATTGTGAGTAATATTCATAAATTTTACTATCTTCAGCCAAGGGTGCATGTTGTAATTCTACCCATTGTATTGTAGATGCTAAGCAATATAAGAGGTATGAAGCCATAAAACTCTTTATTTCCCAAACAATTACTTAAACCCTGATGTAAGCTTTCAGTTGAAATTTCTACCCAATCCAAATACTGCTCTCCTTAGAGGATCACCTGTATGAAGAAGTACATCAGTCTTCCCAATAATATGCATGGGAATTTGTTTTTAGTCTATGTAGTAATACTATAATATCTTGTACTTATAGAATCATATGATTTCTTGTTAATGGTCTGGGTAGTCTTGAACCTCCTTTTTGGAATTTCAAAAGCTAATTCCTAGTAATCACGCTTTTGTAAATTGCTTTCTTTAATGAAAAATAACTATAGGAAGAAGAAATATCAAGGTCAGAGTATGGTTCCTTGGGAGGAATTCTCATTACAAACATTAGGGTTTTTTTGTTGATATGCAACAAAACATTGCCATCTACATTCCTGATGTACCTATTTTGAGGTTCATATCTATTCATGCATTTAAGGACTAATTCAAGGCATTGGACAACCATGGGAAAGGCCACAGCTTCAACTAAACCACTTTATACAATTTTTTTCATCATAAGATTTGACATAGGATTTATAGACCCTTCCTTAAAATCTTCCAAATCATATTGGACCAGAGAGGTGTCCCCAATTTTAGGAGGAGAACATATGAGACCATGACCATGCTTGTAATCAAGACATGTATATTTCATGGCCATAGGTTGGAGGAAAAAAGAAAAAGTTTTGAAATCTTTAAATAATATCATAAACTCAAAAGTATCCTTCTTCCCAACCAAGTAAAGGAAAAAACTTATAGTAAGAGTAAAAATCACCTTTAAATTTGTTTGAAATCACCACAAATTTGAGTAATCAAATATCTTATACCACCTATGTTGTTCTTCCTTGTATCACCTAATATGCTCATTTTCTAAATTTGAATTGTTCTCTCTTGATACAGATATTAACTAGATCAAATGATTAAACCAAAACATGTGCTAAATATGCTTGATAAGATATGCATTCTGACATATGCATTAATGGCAAGCATTTTTGTATGTATGATTTTGATGAGTAATGATTATCTATAACCTCATGAAAATTCAAAATTTTTCACTTTATAATGAGTTTCAGATATATTCTCCTCTAAATCTCCCACTAATTTTACTTAGAGAAAGCCTTAGGGTGAGATGAGAGTATAGTCATTAAACCATTGAACTTTTGAAAATGTGGTTCAATTTTAGGGTTCAATGATACGAGATGAACTACACAAATTGACCAATAATCACATGATCTTTCTAGAAACTTTGAACTTTGAGACATTGAACTGTTGAACTTTTAAACTCCGCTATGTAGGTTCAAGTGATAGGTTCATTGATGCATTAATTTATTCAAGGGAACTAAGTGAACATGACTCTTTATAAAACATTGAATATTGAAATTTTGAACCGTTGAACTCTGGAACTCTAAAAAAGGGTTTAAGTTCAAATGAAAGGTTCAAAATCATAATTGAAATACACTAAGGGATAAACAGTTCACTTTGAAAAAATTTGAACCATTAAACCTATTGAACCATTGAACTTATTGAGCTCTTGAACTTTGAAAAAGGTTCAGGTTCAAAGCTTCAATTTTTTTAAGAATTTACATACAAAAGATGATAAGAGGGTGAACTTATTTTATGGCAAAATTCATGAAAAATTGAAAAAGGGTGACTCAAAAGGTAACATTGGCTCTGACTGGGGACTATATTTTATGACAAAATGCAGAGAACTCAGAAACTCTAGTTACGCAGACTGAAACATAACAATAGAAGAAAAGGAGAAAGACAAACCAAAAATAAGAAAGGAAAACACAAAACATGACAACAAAGGAAAGGATATGTACAAAATAGGGGATACTTGTTTCACAGTTGATACAACTTAAGATCCCATCCATTATGGGATAGGGGTAAAATAGCTCCATCTAGATATTCTAATTTAAAAGAATTAGGACCAAGTACTTGATGAAATTTGAAAGGTCCTTTCCAAAGTGAATCAAATTTTCCATGTGCTCCTTTAGGTTCTCTCCTTCTATCCCATACCAATACTTCATCTCCTTCCATGAACTTTTTAGGTTTAATTTTCTAATAAAAAATCTTTTTAACCCTGGTTTGATGACTAGTAATATGATCAATCAGTTCATTTCTCTCCTCTTCAATCTTAGTTAAATATATAATTATTTTCTCTAAATAATCTTGAAAGTATTGATCTTCAATAACATTTTGTAATTTAGCTACATATAATTCTAAAGGTAATGATAATTGTGCTCTTATCCCATAAACCAACTCAAAAGGTGTCATTCCTATTGCTCTTTTCAAGGTTACCTTGTCAGCCCAAAGTGCTTCGTATAGTTTCTTATGCCAATCTCCAGGGTTATCACTCACCATTTTCTCATAGCAAAATGAAGTAAGTTCCATTGAAGAAAAATTGGTAGCATTATCTACCATAATCTTATGAGGAACACCAAAATGTACTAGTATATTTTCTTTGAGAAAATCACATACCACTTCTGAAGTGGTTCTCTTCATAGGGGCTGCTTCAATCCATTTCATAAAATAATCTATTGCTATTAAAATGTGTGTATGACCAGCACTTGATAGAGGTCAAAGAGGCCTAATGAAGTCTAATCCCTATTGTTTGAAAGGTTCTTCAATAATGATAGGTCTCAGAGGTAATGGTACAAGTTGTGGTTTTCCTAAAAATAATTTGCATTTTCATAGTTAGCTACCCATTTATATACATCTTTGAACATACCTAGCCAATAATAACAATTTCTAAGGATTTTGAATGCTATGATTGAAGAAGAGAAATTCCCACCACAAGCTTCATTATGAAAAACTTCCAACAGTTTGTATTGTTTTTCCTTATCTACATATCTCAAAAAGGTTCCATCTAGTCCCATTTTATATAGGACATCACCCCATATCACATATTTTGTTGATTTTAACTTCAGATTCCTTTTTTCCTTTGGGGATAAATGACTAGAACAGTCTCCATAAATAAGATAGTATGCCACATTTAGGAACCAGGGATTTTGTAAGCTCACCAATAGGACAGTAGGAAGTTCTTCTTCTTCTTCCTCTTTACTTCTGTCTATCAATTTGCACAAACCTTGACCTCTAACTAATTTGGTTGGATTAATATCCAGGTCTTATTCTTGAATTTTAACAACCCATGTTGATCTATTGTTCATACCAACCTCTTACTGAGTCAGAATGCTTTTCACAGCTGAACTAGCAATAAATATAATTGAATGAGAATGAAGTATATAATATCTAAATTGTTTAACAGCTTTTACTACAACAAAAGCTTGTTTCTCAAACAAAGATTTTTTAAGTTCATGTTTCTTGAGAGGAACACTCATAAAAGCTATTGGGGCTTCTACATTTACTTCATTTTTCTATAATAAGATATTAGACATGGTATGTTCTAAAGCATAACAGTAAATAATAAAATCTTTCTGGAAGTTGGGATTTACCAAAGTAGGTGTTTGTGTAATTTCTTCTTTAATATCTTCTAATGATTTTTTAGCAGCTTCATTTCATTTGAATGCTTGTTTTTTTCTCATCATCCCCAAAATATTTTTTGTAATCTCAACAAAATTAGGAATGAACCTTTTAAGAAAATTAATCTGACTAAAGAAAGATTTAACTCCAGTCCTATTTGAAGGAAGACTTAACTATTGTATTGCTCTAACTCTTTCTGGGTCAATTTTAATTCCACCCTTTGAAACTAGGTGTCCTAATAATTTTCCTTCTGTAACATAGAAAACTAACTTCTTAGGATTAAGAGATATCCCATGACTTAGGCATCTTTATAAGACAGTCTCTAGATCCTTCAGATGATCCTCTCTTTTTCTAGAGAAAATAGTCAAATCATCAAGATAAATGACAATAATTCTATCTTTCAAATATTTAAAGGATAAATCCATCACCCATTGAAAAGTTGCACTAGTATTAATCAAACTAAAGGGCATACAGATATAAACAAAAGTTCTTCAAGGTGTAGTGAAAGAAGTTTTATGCTGGTTAGATGTAGCTACACTTATCTGATTATAACCTGAGAACCCATCTAACATGGACAACATTTCTGACCTAGCAATAGTTTGCAAGATGTGATCCATCATAGGCAAGAGATAATTATCTTTTAAAATAGCTTGATTCAAATTCTTAAAGTCAACATAGATTCTTATTTCCCCATTATTTTTTCATACCAGAACAATGTTTACCACCCAAGTGGAGTGATGAATTGGATAAATGATCCTAGCCTTCAACATCTTGTCAATCTCTTTAAAGATAGCCTCAGTAAATTTTGGGTTGTAATTCCTCAACTTTTGCTTGAAAGGAGTTGTATTTGCTTTCAAAAGAATATGATGTTGAAACTATCCACGTCTAAAATCTTTAAGGTCATCATAGCACCAAGCAAAGACATCCTTATACTTAATCAATGGATTAATTCATTCATTTTTATCCTCTAATGAATAACACTTACCAATGGAGATCCATTTGGGGTCAGTCTCACTTCCAATGTTTATTTTCTCATAATCCTCTATTTTGTTAGGATTTTGGGCAAGTTTGCCTTTAGTATATTCATCTTGTCTAGTAAACAAATGTTCTAGAGAGACAAATCCTTTAGGGATTTTATTTCCTTTTAATTGAATTACATCATCTTTTGGATTGATCCTTGGATTAGGACTGAATTCTTTATATTCTATTTCAGAACCTTCAAAATAATTCCCCAAGAACATATCAACATTCTCTAAATTTTTTTTGATCTATTTATTACTCTCAAAAACTTGTCCATTTTCAGCATTATCTAGGACATTAGGGAAATAAACAAGTTCAATTCTATATGAATCCCTTTTAAAATTAGGGTGTGGGAGAAGAAGAGAAGCGGATACTGCTAGAGAATCTGCTTGAGTGTTTTAGTCTCTAGGAATCGCCTCAATAGAAAAGGCATCAAAACATTCTATCTCATCCCAAAATTTATTTTTGTAATGTCTTAATCTATAATTTTTAACTAAGAAACTGCCTCTCAATTGTTTGACAATTAATTCAACATCTCCTTTTGCCTTGAGTATTGTTATACCTTTTCCTTTAGCTTCATTTAACCCAAGCAATAAAGCTTCATATTCTGTAGTATTATTAGTGTTTTTAAATTCTAGCTTGAAATTGTAAGGAAAAGTTTCACCTTCAGGTGAGATCAACACAACTCTTGCTCCTAAACTAGTGGTAGCACAACTACCATCAAATTCCATGGTCCACAAATCATCTGAATGAACAAACTTTAGGATAGATTCTTCCTTTAAATCTTTAGAGGAGAGAAAATAATTATCAAATTCACATTCTTCAAATAGGATCTGAGACTTAGAATTATCAGAAGGATATACTATAAACTTGCATTTAGGTTCAGGTTCTAGCTTAACTTTCTACTTTCCCACTAGAATTGTAGCTTCTGACTAATCTGATTTATTTTCCCTCCCAAATATTTACAAAAGGTCCTACTTAACAACATCCCATAACTAATAGGAATATCCACTACCAGGATAGTCAACTTCACCTTTTTATCAGGATAGGCTGCAAGAGCAACTCATGCATCTTTAATTTGTCTGAGTAAAGAATTTTGTTTACCATCCATGGAGTAACATCTACTAAAGCTTTTTTAAGGGATAAGCCTAAGGCTTTGGCTATAGAAGAAGACATTATATTATCAGAAGCACCTGGGTCTATGATACAATTACTGAGTTTATGACCATTTATGAACAAATAAACATAAAATGGGTTGGGTTTCATATCAACCATTTAAGGAGTATCATCAGATGAATTGAGGGTCATTCTAGAAGTATGAGTGGGTGATTCAAATGAAGAATTAAATAATTGGGCAATGAGAGACTCAGTATTAACATTTAATTGACTTTTAGGTTCAACTTGTGTAGGACCATTTTTGACATATTTAACCAATTTATCAAGTTCTTTGGGTTTTAACCTGAGGTATTCAACAAGGGATATTTGAATTTTTGTAGACTTTCAAAATTCTAAAATATCAAAAGAAGTCTCACAATCATTTCTATGTAACAATTTACTTTCTTGTGTCTTAGCATCAAAAGTTTTAGTAATAGGTTCCTTACCTTTAACATACACTTCTTGAGTATTAGAAAATCTCAGATTCTTTTGACTTTTGGTAAGCATAGAACATGAAGGATCTTTAAGAGTAACCAACATTTCACTTCCTCTTTCTGAATCTGAATCATATTCAAGGAAGTGTATTTTAGAGTTGCCAGGTATCTTGAAGCTCCTTTCTTCTTTAGTAATCTCCCCTAAGACATCTTGAGTAGCAGTCATCTAAGTATATCTAAGCATCTCTAGATAAGAATCTCCATCATGATTAGTAGTCAAATGAAAGACACAAATGTTATTTCTTCCAAGAGGGGCTTCAATAGTCAATCTTGGTTGTGTTGATGCAAGTTGTAATGTCTTACCAATATTTCCTTATTAATTTTTCCTACCCATATCCTGATATAGTTGTTAGAATGAAGTACTAGTCTTCGATAATTGTCTCTTAAGGGAAATCATACCATTGACTAGCCTTTGAACCATAGGATCTGTAGAGGATGAGGGATGAGCATTAGGTACTTGTACTGCTTTCTTCAATTTTTTGGCCATAATAAGATCATCTTCTAGCTCAACTACCAATGATTGTGCATCTGTTAAATCAATAATTACACCTCTTTTGAGATGAAAACTTATATCAAGAGGCATATAATTAATAAATAAGAATTTTTGATTCTCAGTAGTCAGTCTTTTAGTAGTAGGAATCTTGTGCACAATTCTATTGAATTTAGCTATAAATTCCCTCATGGGTTCATGTATCTCCTTCTTAAGCTAAGTCAATTGAGAAAGAAGGGAATGCTCATCTTCTACACTTTTGAACCTATTTTCAAATGAAATTTTCATATCATTCCAACTTGTGATTGAGGAATCAGTTAGATGATAAAACCATTATGCTGCAATATCAGTTAGAATTTGCACAAAAAGCCTTATGGATACATCTTGATGTTGCATGCCTAACACACCACATGCAGCTGCAAAGGCACTCAGATGTTCCTCTGGTGATTGTATTCCATCTCCATTAAATTTAGGTAAATTTTTTCTTTTTTTGAAGGCAAAGGATTTAGGTTGGCCCCTAAATTTAGAGGTCCTATGGATATGCCCTAAGGTTGGGCCATTGGAAGAAAACTTATGGCAAAAGGAAAGATAGTACCAGAAAGCGTTAAGGCTTGATACATAGAGGATGTAGAGGGTTTAGGAGGGATAGGAGGTCTACTTCTAGATTTTATAATATGGGTAATAATATAAGGAAATTTTAAGTTTTGCAATACTTGAAAAGTAGAATCCTCAATTCCTTCTCTTTTCAAAGACCTTGTGTATCTTCTGGAATCCAAATTATGATATTATAATTATTAAATTCATACTTTAGGGGATTTAATTCCTTGTTGCATTTTTTGCTTGCCTCCTTCTTTGCCTGAGTAACAACAATCTTATATTATTAGCCAATTCTTCTTGTTTTTCTAATATTCTACTTGTTATTCTATAATCATCAGTATTTTGATGAGAATGCCAAGCAAGAGTATTTAACTGAATAATTATATCTTCTTATTCATCTTGAAAACTAAGATTAGATTGCAAAATAAGAATTATATTTTCATGTGGGAGTACCATTGTTGCCTCATATTAAGGCGACTAATCTTTTAGTAAAGATTTCAATTTTGATTCCCTAGTGGAGTCACCAAAAACTATTGGTTAATAGATTTATCTTTATCTAAAAATGTTTTATTTTGACTCCATATCCTTCTTCTTTCAAGAAAAAATAAATTAAACAACTAATGGGTGAACTGTTAAGACTAGTTCCCCTCTAAATTAAGGTACAACTCCTTTTAAGATTTTTAATGAATTGAAATATTTAGATACACTTTTAACTAGAAAGTGTTTTAAAGGTAAATTAACATCCACACATCATCATGTTATGAATGCGAGATTTTATAATAGTAATGGGTAATAGAATATATAGATTTTATCTTCAATAATGATTAAATGGATAAACATATATATTATTGAACTAGTAAAGGATATAACATATATAATGGATTGTCTAATGGAAGAGTAATCACTATATGAAATAAGATTTCACACAAAAAAAATAATTTCAAACACTCAAATGCACATATTTAAGTATGCAATAATTAATTTTCCTTTTCATTCACAGATGAAAAATGTTTCAGACAAACATTACATATATTATCAACAACAGTGGTTTAGTTCTGAAAATTTCTAACTCCTTTTCTATCTTCTCTATTTCTATCTTTGCTCTTTTACAATCAAAAATATATATAGTTCCATAAATAATCCACCTATCAAACTAAACCAGAGTTAAAGTAACTCTAACCCATATAGGACTTAGTTTTTTAACAAATTTACTTAAAGATCAAGTTTTGAATAGAAAAGCAACTGAATAACTGAATAGAAGAAACTATGTAGGTAAAATCATTGCTAAAGTGATGGACTAGGATCTCTAGATTTGTTCAATTTGAATGGGTAGACATGTTGAGCTTTCCACTCCTGAAATGCCATAATAAACTCCTAAATTTTCATAAGATTGTGATTGCTGACATGTTTTATCCTTGATTTCTAGATGTTTTCTTCCCTCCTAATTTTCCCCATCTTCTTTGTGTATTCTGGGAGAGTATCGATGCAGCAAAAAAGAAGTGAATCTACCTTTGAAATGTGAGAAAAATCTTTAGTCGATAACTTGTCACTTTATTTAATGATGTTGATCTTTTCCCTAAAGGGTTGAATCATAATATTGTTATATTTTTTTGGTTTTCCATCATATTTTATATATTTGATATCAATACTCTGTAGATCATGTTGTAATGACTGAATGAATTCAATTATTTCCTTAATAATTTTTGTGATTTCCATTCGTCCTTGTCAGGATACTAAATTTCTCCATATAATATTTTTCTTACTTACATATAATACATCTTCATCCATACTTGTCAAGTTCTTCTTTGACAAAAACTTTATTATTCCATACTTTTAAACTTCATCAATCTGGTTCATCACGCTCATCCATTTTCCTTCATCTTTTATCCACAAAGCATTTTGAGTCTTTAAATCTTTAATAGTAATTGTGGTTAAATCATATACATTCTTAAATTTATGGATGAATTCCATAACTTTCTGAATGATTCTATCCAACCAATTATCAAATACCCTGGTAACCATTTTGTCTCTATGTATTTGGTTAAACATCCTTTGATTGATAAGTGATTTTGGATCAAAAGATAGGGGTAGTTGGGTGATCAGTTGTGGATCTAAACTATGAATGGAGTCAATGTACTCTACCATTGACCACACAGTCTATTTTAATCCTCTTTTATCTTTTTCATCCTTCCAGGTTCTGCTAACTATCCTTTTGGTGGATGTTTCAAGGTGATGCACATCTGCAACACATGATGTAGTCCCAAGATCCACCTTTTCAATTGCAAAATCTTGAACTGTAGGATCTTCAACTTCTTTATTAGTTCTTGGCATGGCTATTTCTGCATTCTAATTCCTTTTGTTAGGGTTGACATCTACCTTGGATGTTATTTTTAACTTTTTAGATTTAGGGGCTTTCCCTAAACACTTACGTACCATATCCTCCAAGGGCAAAGAAAATGGAACTACTTTCCTTTTGTTACTAATTGAGCTTTCCAACCACTTGCGTGTAGAGATTGAGGCATCTTTATCAAGATTTGGTTGGTTAGAAGGTACCTTTGAAATAATCATTGGTTTGGCAAAATCAAAGGGAATAACTATTTGTTGATCTACACTAATGTCTTTCACCATTGGTGAATCAGATTCTTTATCACCTTTGGCTTCTCCTAAATCTTCTTCAGAATTCAAATCCATAATTACCTTTTCATAAATTTGACACTTTATCTTACTTTGGGTCCTTGATCTAGTGGCATGAGGAGGTAGAGTAGTTACAAGGGCCTTTTCAAATTCTTTGATGATAGGATCCCTTCTAGTTTTTGCTCTGGAAGTACCTACATCAAAAATATCAATAAGCTGATTAGAGGAGCTTATTGGAAATGGGGATTTAATTATTGACGTACATTTCTAGGAAGCTATGTTTTGAGCTCCTCCTAGTTTTTGATCTCTCAACCATTTCTCAATCCTTCTTATCACTGGGAGGGTCTTAACCTCAATTTTATCTTCTTCTCTTTTCTCCCAGTCAATTTTTGGAATAGGTGATTTTTCTATCCTTTCAAATTGTAGATTAGTCACCTATTCATCATTGTCAGAAATTTTAGAGATGTCCATATTCAAATTGAGGGTAATAATTTTCCCTAAGGATAACCTAGACCATAGTCTTTTTTTGACTTCAAATTCATCTGAACAATCCTCCCAATAATCCTCCAATTAAGGAATATGTGACAACCCTGTTCCAAGATCCAATTTATCTTTGGCAAAACCTTTAGTGTCAAATTGTGACCTGGCTGTGAAGTATTGAAAATTGAATTTCTTAAGATGTAATTCTAATTCAAAGTATCACAAGTTGACTTGCATGAATACCATCCAAGTTCAATAAGAAAATATATACTAGACTTATTTTTCATTAGTAATTTTTTTATCTACATGTGCTAATTATCTGCAGACTTCTATTAACACAAATCAATCAAAAACATACCTAGGTAACCTTAAAGGTTCACCATCAAAACCCCCAACTCTGATATAAGTGAACTTGGAAAATTGAGTGAAGAAATTACCATAAATGTTTATTAATTGTATAGCTTCATCATATAACCTTTTATTGATGTTATTTGATAATTCAAAAGTCATCCTCCTAGTAAAAACATCATTGACTCTCCTATAATCCTCATAGCAATTATGCATTTACAAATGTGAGTAATATTCACAAATTTTACTGTCTTCAGTCAAGGGTGCATGTGGCAATCCTACCCATTGTCTTGTAGATGCCAAGTAATAAAAGAGGTATGAAGACATATAAAACTCTTTATTTCCCAAACAATTACTTAAACCCTGATGCAAACTTTTAGCTACAATTTCTGCCTAATCCAAATACTATTCTCCTTGGAGGATTACTTGTATGAAGAAGTAAATCTAATCTTCCCAATAATATGCATGGGCATTACCTTTTAGTCTGTGTATTAATACTATAGTATCTTGTACCTTTGGAATCATATGATTTCTTGTTAATGGTCTGGGCAGTCTTGAACCTCCTTTTTGGAAAGTCAAAAGCCAATTCCTAGCAATCATGCTTTTGTAAATTGATTTCTTTAATTAAAAATAACTATAAGAAGAAGAAATATTGAGGTTAGAGTATTGTTATTTGGGAGTAATTCGCATTACAAACATTAGGGTTTGTCTATTGATATGCATCAAAACATTGCCATCTACAATCTTGATGCACCTATTTTAAGGTTCATATCTATTCATGCATTCAAGGACTAATTCAAGGCATTGGACAACCATGGGAAAGGCCGTAGATTCAACCAAACCAATTTCTATAATTTTCTACATCATAGGATTTGACATAGGATTTCTATCCCTTACCTTAAATCTTCCAAATCATATTGGACTAGAGAGGTGTCCCTAATTTTAGGAGGAGAACATATGAGACCAAGACCATGCTCGTAATCAAGACATGCAGATTTCATGGCCATAGGTGGGAGGAAAAAAGAAAAAAAGTGAACTCTTTAAATAATGCCATAAAATCAAAAGGATCCTTCTTCCCAACCAAGTAAAGGAAACAACTTATAGTAAGAGTAAAACTTGCCTTTAAATTTGTCTGATATCACTATGAATTCAAGTAGTCAAATATCTTATACCACTTGTGTTGTTCTTCTTTGTATCACCCAGTATGCTCATGTGTTAAATTTGAATTGTTCTCTCTTGATATAGATATTAACTAGATCAAATGATTAAACTAAAAAATTACGTGCTAAATATGCTTGATAAGACACATATTCTAACATATACATTAAAGGCAATAATTTTTTTTGATGAGTAATGATTATTTCTAACCTCATGAAAATTCAAAATTTTCCACTTTATAATGAGTTTTGGATATATTCTCCTCTAAATCTCCCACTAATTTTAACTTAGAGAAAGCCTCAGGGCGAGATGAGAGTATAGTCATTGAACCATTGAACCATTGAACTTTTGAAAATGTGGTTCAATTTCAGGGTTCAATAATATGAGATGAACTACACAGACTGACCAATAATCACATGATCTTTCTAGAAACTTTGAACTTTGAGACATTAAACCATTGAACTTTTAAACTCTGCTATTTAGGTTCAAGTGATAGGTTCAATGATGCATTAATTTATACAAGGGAACTGAGTGAACATGACTCTTTACAAAACATTGAATATTGAACTTTTGAACCGTTGAACTCTTGAACTTTGAAAAATGGTTCAAGTTCAAACAAAAGGTTCAAAATCATAATTGAAATACACTAAGGGAAAAATAGTTCACTTTGAAAAACTTTGAACCATTAAACCTATTGAACCATTGAACTTATTGAACTCTTGAACTCCGAGAAAGGTTTAGGTTCAAAGGTTCAATTCTTTTAAGAATTTACACACAAAAGGCTATAAGAGGGTGAACTTATTTTATGGAAAAATTCATGAAAAATTGAATAAGGGTGACTCAAAAGGTAACAATCACCAAATCTAATATTTTGGTCATAGATGAGGTCTTATATCTTATTATTCAAGGCAAAAAATTCATTTTTAGAATGCCCAAGGCTTTGGTGATAATCAAAATAAGAATTTTCATCATATATTTTGGTATAGGTCTACTCATATCAACCTATATAGGATGAGGAAAAGAGATGAGGTGACACTCTAAAATCCATGGGAGAAATGAAGCATGAGGCTCAGGTAAGTGTGTCAGTTATCTCCATGGTGCATTGGATAACACAAGTAGATTATGTTGTTGTAACACTACATTAACCATGGTGGTTGTTTCCTTATTAGGCTCAAGAGGTTTGACTTTATAACTTGGTTTGATGGTAAACTTGGTATTGGATGTAGATTTAATTGGTGTGTTTGTTACATAATTAATTCTATTTAATGAGATAAGTTTCATTTCATGATCATGAAAAAAATGGAAAAGGGTCAATGAAAGACTTTAATTTTTTGAAAATAATAGACTCATGTAAAGGATCAAGTAAACTTTGATTGAAGATGTCTTGAAGATTTTTATCTTCCATAGGATTGGCCGTTTTAGCTAACATTATCTTGTACCTCAATAAATATTCATTGATAGGTTCATTATTTCCATGTTTGATTTTTTCAACTTGGGAAAAGGAAACCTTTTTAGTAATGTTAATAGATAAATGTGCTAAAAACTAGAATCTCCAAGGGGTTTAAATGTGTTTATTGATTAGGTTTGTAAATCATAGAACCACCTTAAATTATAGTATTTTAATCTCATTGTAAATAATTTAGTCAATTTTTTTATCATTTGAGGCATAATCAAGGAATACACATAAAAAATCTAAGACATTGTTAAGGATCAGCCTTTCCATCATAAAATGTCAACTTAGGTTCAACAAAACCAATTTACAAGGGATGTAAATATATCTCTAGTGCAAGAGGATCATGCAACACCTATTATGAATTAATAGCATAAGTTGAATTCATATATATTTTTCAATGTTTTTAGCCTTAGTTTGGAAAAGTTTTAAATTTTTGACAAGAGTTTTCACCCCTTGGTATTTTAGGTTAAATATTTTATAAGTTAACAAAGGAGATGTACCCATAGGTTAGGTAGATATAGGCATTGAAACCAAAAATTAGGTTGAAGTATTAAGGTTTCCCATGTAAGATGTGGCAATAGTAGTTTTAAAGAATAAAGGTTGGAAAACATAATCCATGCCTCCACTAGATTTTGCTAGATTGATTGGAATATTATCAGTTGTGGTACCCTCTAAATATTCACCATCACTAGGTGAGAAAACTTTAGCCTTGGAATGCTTACTAATTTCATCTTTGTAACATATAAAAAATGTATCTATTAAGTCTTTTTTGTTATTAATATGATTAAATAATGATTATTTATCTTATGAATTTTTTTTGGATTAAGATGTTCCATTGCCTACAAATGAAGAATTTAGAGATTGAAGAAAAATACAATTCGGAACCCTAGCTGATAGAAAACACTAAGAATAAAAAAAATTGAAATCATATAGATCAAGTTCACTAAATGCTTAACCTTAAAAATATATATTGGGTAATCTAGGGTTAAATGGGTTAAAGAGAGCCTAGGGCAAAAGGATGGCGGACTATCTCTAAATCAAGACATTTAATTTCAAACTCAAAAAAACACATTGAATTTATTATGTTGAGATATTTTAAAAACAGGAATTATTTCTATGATAGATATTATCCTGATAATGGAAAAAATATACTTATCTAGTTTTGATGTTAATACAAATTTGGATTTAGAACATGAATAAAGTAGAATGGATCTAAATTCTAGACTAGTCATGTGATTTAAGATTTTTTACCTTTGTAGTCATGTACACTTATGTTGACCTCTTACATCAATGCTTCTATCTAAATTGGATATAGGTGTCTAGTATGGAATACCTATTGAACTTGGAATCAACCATTTGGATGCTTATGGGGTTTATGTCACCTTTGCTCTAGTGTAATTAGATATGCATATGGACTATCACTCCTTGTTAAATATCAAAACCCTAGTTCTTCATATTCATATTGGTTGTGGGAAAATTGAGTTAGTGGGAACATAATGTTGAGCTTCCCCAAATACCCCTCTATCAATGAAAATTGATTACATTGACAATAGTTTGAAGAAGGCCTCAAACTTATGTATTTATCCCATATGTGTTGGATTGTGTGTATATCATGAAATGTTGATAAGTACATATAGTGACCTATCTTGTAACTTGACAAATGTGACACATGTGATGATCCTTCAGTATTCATACCTATAAATGTGTTATCCCTATGATTTATATGTAAATAAGAGAAAATAGGGAAGCTTTTATCCTTTAGTACTTGATTTGAATGGCTTTGGTAAATTTCCTTGTGATTTGTTTAGTATGTGTTAGGTGAGGTATGTATGAGGGTTGATATTGTATATATACCAATCCATTTGGAGAATGTATCTCATTAAATAACTTAGGCCGACCATAGGTATATGTTTCAATTGAAAACTAAATTAATTTAGTGCATAATACACTTACAATGACATAGATGTATGACTAGGATGCAATTATCCTAGTAGCTAGAAAATAGTAACATGTCCAAAACTTGAAGAGATAGATGATGAGAATGTTTATATCATTTTAAGCATGATAGAAGGTCTGAGTCATCAAAATAACATTGATTGGACTAATTTATAATCTAATAGGCACATAATTATAGTTTATGTTATTTTTTAGACAATGGGAAGGGTCCAGAAGATGAAGGTACATCCATGATATGTAATTTGCAAGTGTACAAGACTAAGGTGCTATATAATTCACAAAAAATGTATACAATAACATATTTCTTAATATAAAACCTACTTAAATGGATAAGTTTTTACATTTCTTCTTTAATTTTACCTTTTTTAGTATCCATCTATATGATCATGTAGACACATAAATTTAAATTTAATTTGAAATTATGTACTTATGACCACTCTATATATGCATTTTTATCATGCCTCATTCCATAGTATTTTGAACATCCTTCATTTTTTATGTAGATGATCCATTTATACAAGAAAATAATGATCTCAAAATGTCCCTATTCCTAATTCAAAATAATTTAATATTATACCCTTAATTATACATACTAACACCTTAATTATATTTGTTTCTTAGGAAAATGCCATGCCATTTAGACTATTTCACTCCCTAGTCTTGTCTAGTTACACCCCTTGTGTCCTCCCATCAAATAACGGTTACTTTCTCAAATATATAATCATGTAATAGGTCACCTCACATGTTTAACAATCTCTATCTTAGGGAATTACTTATTTATCACTTTATATCCATAATTTCAAGTCATTTTGCAATGAATACACTCACACATTAAACATTAAAATAATTTTAATTACCCATTGAGAGAAAATTCCTCATTTTTCATAATTTTGAATACATATAGCCCTAATAGCTCTGATATAAAGTCCGAATACACCTTGAGTGTGACAATACATATTTGAAGAACTTAATCACACCATAATTTCACAAGTATACATTATTACACTAGTCTTTGACACAAACTACCATATCATGGAAGAACTACATAGAGTTTGATCCATCTTCAAAGTATGGATATGTAGGCAATGTTCAACATAGGGTGTTTTGGTCTATCATAAATTAAAATGATAATCCATTTTTACATTTTTCATTTATAGTTCATGGTATATTAAGCTATGGTTAAAAGTGGAGAAGATGAAATAGTTATTTTCACAACAAATCACATAAGTGAAACAAACATGTCATAGAAGTTGTAGAGCATAAAACCTTACATGATGTCAGCATGCCCTCAAAGAAAAAACACTCCCCTTCCCCATATAATTCCCATGTAATTTTCCATAGTTAAAGTTAAAAACTATCCCAAATTCATATACAACCAACATAATCACTTTCTTAGTCTTCCAATTTCTATCTTAGTCTTGCATTATCAAATTTTTAACTAAGTACTTTATCTTGTTTATTTACTATTTTAGATTTTTTATACATATAGTAAGTTACAAATCGGTTTGTGTCATTTATTTCATATCTATATCATTTTTATTTTACACAAAATTTTATCTCATTTAGGTAATTATATTTAATTTATCCAAATTTTGATAAACATATTGGTGGACATGTTTATTATTGAACATTACCAAAACCATAGCTTGCCCATAGGGTTCACTTCAATTTTATCATATCCATTAGGGTATTATATTGTTGATATTTTTATTTTGATATTCATTATGATAATAATGATTGAATTAATCTATTATTTATTCTTTCAAAGTTTGTTGGTGTTTTTTTACATGTTTCTTGAATATAACTTGTAAAATGTTTTGCATGTATATAATCCCTTCAGTTCATGACTTAAAGTAAAATATACATCCTATATCAATCAAGAAATTAGTATTGACAATTATAATATGATTATTTTTGTATGGTTTAGTTTGATTTGCCACTTATTACTACTATATGTTAGAGGGCTCAGATTATTCATTTTCCTCCTCCTACCCCTAGACTTCACAACTATATTATCTTATATCATGCCTTTGATATTTTCCCTAGACTTATAGTAGACACTACAATCTAAGTTTTTGGTAGTATATGCAATTAGGTGCTTAATCAAGAAAGGAAAGAGAAATAAATTCATAAAATTTCTCATTATGTTTTATGGTTTTTGGGTATTTTCATATAAGACACACAAACTAATAAACTATTTAAAAGGAATCACAATACTCATATATACACTAAAGTACAATCAACAATACATATTTTCCTAATTTAACATGTGTAATTAGTACATCAAGTACAAAGTAGATAAGGGATAAAAGAGAACATATCTTGTTTGATATTATGTTCTAAGGTATGACAATGATCATGATTCATTATAAGGTTTAATTAGAGGTTTTAAACTTGTTTATTCTATGTTTTGGCTATTTTAATCTACCAGATAGTTACATCGATTAGGGACAATAGTGTCAATACATGTGTCTGCCTTTGAAGTAGGTGTCCAATAAAAAATACACATATAAATGGATCAAAATTTGTACCAAATCTATGCCATCACATGCACATTTATCATACACCTAAAATTATATTTACCTATGCACCAAATCTATTCAATGAGAAAAACCTATTTATTTTGAATTAAACTTATTATAACTTGGTAAAAATGGGTTATCATGTGAGTTTAGATAACCCTCATAACCCCATTTATTTCTAAGTGTTACCTAAATAGCCAATAATACAAAACAGGGCCTTAGACTTGCATGTAGTTCTCCCTCCTAGCCATTTGTGTGGAATTGTAATTGTGTAACTACATGCTCTTTATCCTAGTAATAATTATTAAAAGTAATGAAATAATATATTTTACCTTTTGAATGTTTTAGATATTTTATTAAATGTTGTGCAATTTGATAGCTTAAAATATACAATACTTTCTAATTAGATAGCTCTCAAACCAAATTGTTAGGTAGTATAATTAGACTATAGCCTTTATATATAGAGGGACCTATTGATTTTGAATTATGATCTAGTGATGCATCAAAATATGAAATTAAGATGGATAAAAAGGGCAAAAAAATAGTCACAAAGTGAAAGATATGGAAAAGGACAAAAAGAATAAGCCCAAAAACCTACATTATAGTTAGACACTAGTATCGATGCAAGTATCCAAAATGGATGCAAGTGTCTAGGAGTTAAAAATGCATAGGTAATAGAAAATAAATTGTAGGGATACCTATCATATATTGGATCAATATTAATAAAATAACATACAGGCCCAAGGGGTAGGTAAATCAAGTGAAATAAGATGGAACTATAGAGGATGCATCATTAGATGTATAATATTTAGTCAAAACATGTGTATATGCAAAGAGGATATAAACATGATATGAATTTATATTTGTACCAAATATGAGTGTCTACATTCCCCCCCCCCCCCCCCCCCCCCCCCCCACCAAATTTTATCTAGTAATGCATGAAAACTAAAATTACTAGTTTAAAGGAAAATAAAATGGTATTGACAACACACCTTGTCTTCACTTAAAATTTTATTGAATATCTCATTTTAACATTACTTAAAACCAAGAGAATTCAACAAAGTAATCAATGTATATAATTTATATGTAAGAAATAATAAAAATTAGTATAAATAAAGATCATGGATAGAATACACATATATATGTGTCATGTAGTAGTGGTTTTGAAGTAATAGAAACTAGAGAAGTAGATAGGGGCTTGTAACCTCATGAATCTTATGGCCAAGAAGATAAGTAAGATTAAATTTTGTAAACTAGGTTTAATCATGGTGGTGGTATATCTAGAGTAGGGAGTGTTGGGAAGTGATCACCCCTACCTAAAATAGGAAGAATGGTGCTTTTGTCATTGAAAGTATCATTTCCCAACCAACATAAATCAAGTGTAAAAGATATGTATATATAAATTGATATAGGATGAGTGATATAATAAATATAACATAAAAAATTTGTGACATTAAATTATTTAATCACTCTAATCTAACAAAAAATATCCAATTGTTACAGACAGGTAAGGCTCAATACATTATGTAATAGTCTGACTAGGATATCAATGCGTAAAAATCCATGATGTGGTAATAGTCCTTAAAAGAGTTTTAAAATTTGAAATTTATTTGGATTTTTTAATATTAAGCACACATTTCATAGCATATTCACTTTATATATGTCTCATGCTAAAACTATGAATAAAAAATGGAACCAATGTATAAAATTTAGCCACAACTGTCAATCTAAATCATAGAATTGTGTGTTTTTACCAATTTTGAATTTTTTAAAATTATGGGTAGCATGTTACCATAACATTAACCCACTATATATGGACAATTTTTAAAAATTATATAATTTATAATGTAGAGGACATGTTTCCAAAACATGCCCCAATTCAATATGAGTATGTTGAATATTGAAAAAGTATGGATAACATGATTCCAAAGCATGCCCCTACTGAATCTAGATAATGTGCAAATTGTAATCAACTAGGAAGAAAATGTTTGAAAAATTTATCCTACTAAGATGACCCAATTTTTTGAGGATGGGATATAGTACCTTATATTCATCTCATCTCAAAAGGAAAAGGTGAGAATTAGTTTGATACAAATATCAAGATGCATGCTGATAGTATTAGTGGTGGCTATTTGTAATATTATTTTGATAATACCTAAAATATTAGTAGAATATTTTTAGTTTAAAATTGGTATAGATAGAGTTATATTATGGTGATATGATTTCCCAAAGAAACAAAGAGGTTTTGAAATGTATATGAATTTTTGTGAGGATTGGTTAGAAGAAGACAAGTGAGATTGGTCTAATAGTTTTTTACTTAAAGGGATAGTGTGAGTAGATTATGAAAGGATAGAGGGTTAAAGATTAAAATGTGAATTAAGAATATAAACGAGGTTTGAAATCTCAAATTGTGAAGTATCAAGTTCACTAAGACAATAAGGAGATAAACTTGAAGATAGGTAAACAAAGCAAGTCAGAGCCAGGATATGAAAGGTAAAGGTAAGGGTTTTTTGTTTATATTTCCATGTATTGAAGGAAAGGTAATAATATTTCATGTTTTTATCCATATAAGACAAGATTATTGAAGATACCTCTCCATAATTTCCTATCAGAGCAAGAAGTTCATTAGGAAGTAGATAAAGAAGGTTGCAAGCCAAAGAAGTTATAAATTTGTTTTTGTTTTCAATTTCTATATTTGATTAGTTCATGTAAAAATGATGAAGATTAATTGAAAGGATCACAAATAAAGCTCAAGGTATGAGAAATAGAGGAAAAAAAGTAAGTGAAAGTTATGGAAAATCCCTTAAGCCAAAAGGCTTAGAGTGAGAAAGTAGAGATCTAGTGAAAGCTCTAAGAATTTCATTCAAAGAGAGCTTGAAGATAGTGAGTGAGACCAAGTGAAGGTCAAGAAGACAAGTAGCTAGGATTGTCAAGAGGAAGAGATAGGTTAAGAGATAGAGACCTAGAGAAAGAATGTTAAGAGTGAAGAGAGAGTGAAGGGAATGAGTGAGAGAAAAAGATGAAGGACTTGAGATAGGAAGATGACCACAAAGAAGTAAGGAAAGAGGAAGATAAAAAAAGAGAGATTATTAAGTTAAAGGCATACTTGATAGGTTTAGATCAAAATTTGGAGGCACTTAGACCAGAATTTTCAATTAAGGTTAGAAAAAGAGTGAGATGGCCTATCAAAGACATCATGAATAAGAGGAAAAGACAAAGACTAATGTGAAAAGTGAAGAGACAGTTGAAGGTGTTGATCAAGTAACCTAGGAAGAAGGATAAGGAGGCAAAAAATTATCATGGATTTTAAACTAATGATGATTTTACATGTGTGAATGTAGGTTTGAGAGTGAAGGAAGGGAATGAGATATTTGGGTCAGTTCATGGGCTCAAGAAATAAGAAGAAGAGGCATATGATAAGTTGGTGTTAAAGAGGCACCAAGAGGAAGGGGAGGCCAAAGATAGAATTTTAATGATGGAGGAAGAAAAATAAGGTCAACCATCCATAAAGAAATAAGTGATCCTCACTCAAGATTATGCAAAGGAATGCAAAGAAACATTGAGATAGTAACATGAGAAAATATATGGGGACTATTCTAGTTTGTATGAAGTCTTGAAAAGAGAATATGACTTTTATCCTCATAAAATGTATGGAGAGATGGTTAAGGAAGTGACAAAGGAGAATATAGATCTATTTCATGAAATAATAAAGGATAAAATAATATCACTATTGAAGGCAAGGAGGATACATGCACATGAAGACACTCTATATGATGAAGTTGCAGATGTTAAAGTTGAAGATCGGGTTATAGATGAAGGACAAAACATCTAAGGAGAAGAGCAAGGTACATTGGTAGTACATGAAAAGAAGAAGGATGGAGCATAAAAAGTACATGAAGATGCTTGGGAAAGAGAAAAACAAGTAATTAAAGAGGAGAGTTTGAGAATGCCTCAAGGGCATGAGGAGATACATATTTTATTTAATGATTTGTTGTATCTTGTAGGTATAATATGTAGGAAGATAGAAAGAGGCAAAAGAAGATACAAGCGTGGCTCAGAAGAGCATGCACATATGCATGAAAGATTGGTTTCAATAGTATAAAAAATACAAGAAGGTATACAATACCCAAGTAGGCCTTTAGATCTAGGAGGGCATGTAAGAAGATCAAATGTCGGCAAGAGAGTAACTATGAAGCATAATAAGAAAGATTGTTTATAACTTTCAGGGAAAGTTTTCTTTTCCCCTTGGTAGTAAGATGAAAGATAATCTTCACATGGTCTCTAATTTTGGTTTCAATAGTTATTAGAAGTCATATAGAGTATGTTTGTAGTGGTTAGATTCTTTAGTTGGTCTTAAAATTTAAGTTTGAGTCCATATTATGTTTTCTTGCCAAAACTAGAATTCAAATATTTGAGTTCTAGTAATTGTTTTTTTTGGGATTTTGAGCATAGAAGGGAAGGTCATTAGGGGGGTTAAGTATTTGGTTAGATTATAAATAAGTCAAGAATTTTTAAATGCATACTTAATCCTTATGATTAGTTATTTTGTTAGTTTTGGTTAGAGGTTTGTGTTGTTAGGTGTCTCCCAATGTACATGAGGGAGTTAGAAGTTAGTTAGGTAATTATGATTACACACACACACACACACACACACACACACACTTGTAAATGGTTTGGTGGAAGTCAAATATTTAAGGTTTGGATCTGAATAATAAATGTAGAATAAACCCAAAAGAATAAAAGACAAGTTTCTTTATTTTGGTAATTGAATTACAAACCTTGTTTTATCTTGTAAACTATATTCTTGAAGATTAAATTTCATGGTGGTTTGAAATCTTGAGAATGTAATAAGTAAGGGATGTGTATTTGATGGTAGTATGTTAATTAATGATAAAAATTTGAAGTGGAATGAATATTGTGTCTGAGATAATGAATGGAAAGTTTTTTTTGGAAATAAAATTGACTACAAGTTTTGTGTATTCTGTGTGTGGAAAAAAAATGAATGGATAGATAGATTTTAGAGAAAGATACCCTTAAAATGTGATTCAAAGGTTCTTTAGGAATTGGTAAGTTGATATGTGTTATTTTATGATGCTTTAATCATTTATAAATCGTGTTCAAAGACTTTCTTAAGCATTCAGTCCCAAACACTATTTTAATTATATGAGGTGATAGTAAAACTACATTTAGATTGCTAAAATGAAAGAAGGTTTAAAAGGTGGTGCTTATGATGCCTAACTAGGTGTTGGTGATTATTTTTATGATATTTGAGTGTGGATATGTGATTAATGTGTGGTTTTTCATTCCACTTTAAAAACTAGGTTATATAGCCTATTGAGATTATGTTTGCACAATCAACCAATTCACAAAATGTTGTAAGATTGTGAAGAAAAGACATCTAAAGGAGTTATCATTGGTTCCATCAAGTGTGTAGGGATAGAATAAAACCTAAAAATATCTTAGTTAGTTTATAATTTCTCATTGGAAGGATCAAAATTAAAATCTTGTCATCAAAACCCCGCATACCTTGTTTATTTACTCATAAGAACCAAGAACATGGTTAAAAGGTTGAACATTGACATCATAAGGAGAATCCAGTGATTAGAAAAGATTAAATATAGTTAGAGAGACCTTGAAAAATTTTCAAAAAAGATTTAAAGTCTTTAAAATGACTTAAAGATAATTAAAACTTTTATCGGGCCTGAGCAAAAAAAGTCAACCCTATGCTGAGGTTTCAATAGAAAAATGTGCATAGAAAGAAATCCAACTAGTGAAAAATCTTAAAAATTTCCCATAAGTGATAGGGAAATAATTTATATAAATAAATTTTTAAGGTTTTATACCCTAAGTGTACATGGTTTTACCATCATAAGCAACTATGTGTTAGAAGAAGGTGACAAGGATCTAAAGAGGCCTAATTAGGCTTAGAAAAGAGGAAAAAAAGAATATATAGAGAATGATTTCATGTATGAAAATTCATGATTAGATATAAATAGATAGAGGGTAGTTGAAAAGGTAGGTATTTTTAGAATATTCAGCTGTATCTATTTGTACATGGAAGATAAGAAGAAAAAGGCTACTAAGCAAGCTTGTGACAAGCAAGAAACCAAGTATGTGACAAAACATGGTTTGAGAGATGGTGGGTATGGGATAAAGGTTTCAAATTGGTCTAGATAGAGTGATATTATGGTGATATGAGTGCTCACATAGACAAATAGGTTTTAACATGTATAAGGAGACCATTTTGAGGATTGGTTAGAACAAGACAAGTGAGAGTGGTTTGACAATTTTGTACTCAAAAGGATAGTGTGAGTATATTACGAAAGGACATAGCTTAAAATCTTGAAAGGTGAATTAGGAAGCTAATGGAGGTTTTAAATCTCAAATTGTGAAGTATCAAGTTCACTAAGACAACAAGGAGATAAACTCAAAGATAGGTAAACAAAACAAGTCGGAGCTAGGATATGAAAGGTAGAGGTAAAGGTGTTTTGTTTATGTTTCCATGTAATGAGGGAGAGGTAATAATATTTAATTTTTATATCCATATTATATAATATTATTCAAGATACCTCTACATTATTTGGTATCAGAGCAAGAAGTTTGTTGGGAAGTAGATAAAGAAGGTTGAAAGCTAAATAAGGTACAAATTTGTTTTTGTTTTTAGTTTATAAATTTGATTAGTTCATGAAAATATGAAGAAGGTTTCTTGAAAGGATACTAATTTTTTTTGATGGTATGAGAAATAGAGGTAAAAAAGTAAGTGAAAGTTATGGTAAATCCCTTAAGCTAAAAGGTTTAGAGAGAGAAAGTAGAGATCTAGTGAAAGCTCCAAGAATTTTTCTCAAATAAATATTTAAAATATTGAATAATACTAGTGTAACATATAATAACCATAACCTATAATCACCTATAAACACTCTTGAAACTATATAAAACCTTCCCTTGTTATAAATTACTTGTTACACTCATGAATTTTCACAAGACATGGATTTTCACTTGAGTTTAAGACATGAAAATATGAAGAAGGGTTTACACATTTAAACACAAACTTAGATACTTTGTACATAAACTATATATAATATCACATACTTGTAACACCTACATAAACCCACTTGATAGATTAGAGAAAGTGTAAGAGGTCATAAGGCCATATTAGACTAGTGGGAGGCTTAAGGCTTGTAGCCTTTTTTGACTGAGTTTCCTCCATATTTTACCATATACTATTGATATTATAGAGTAGATAGGTGATCTAAGTACCCATTAACAATTATAATGACATATGAGAAAATGGAGTATGACTTCTTTGTATAGACTTGTCCTTCTATAGACTGTAACAGACCTAATTATGCCTCCAAAGGCTCTATTTAGGTGGTGAGATAGAGAATTGAGTGGAATAAAGGATCAATATTGTTAGAAAAGGTATAAATATGAATAATAGTATTATTCAACATTAATTTTTATCAACCTCCAACCCTATACCATCCTCAAAACCTCACTGTGACAGTTTGTGCAAACCTGTAAGGTTAGGTTATGAATAGAGTTTATAAATTTGACTTGCATAATGAGTTAGGGTTTGAAACTTAAGATAGTGAAAGAATGTATGGATAATTCACAAATTTCAAAAACTAACAATTTTTCACTATACACATTTGCTATACTAGGAAGCCCTAGTTTAGGCTAGTATGCATAGAAATTAACCTATAGAAAAAACCATTGATTGTCAAGACTAAAAAAAATTGTATTTGTCTTATTTTACAGTACTCTATAACCCTAGGCACTCATATTGGATGAAACAAGTCCTTAAAATTGACTATCATTTTATGAGCTTGTTGCCCTGTATGTTCTATGCATGCATTCTATAGAAAAGTGATAAGAAAACACACCAAAGTTGTTAGTTTTCATTTCAATATCCTTATCCACAATCTCTTACATCATAAGCCTCCTCTTGGGTCAAAAAAACCAAGTTATAAGCCAAAAAAACAAACTAAACCAATAGTTTTGCTATTTTATCTTCATGCAAACCAACTCCTAAAATAGGGCTAACAAACTTTTTTGACAAAACAAGATCTTAACAGGCTATATCTTGTTAAAATAGACTTATGTGACCCATAATATGCCTTCTAAAAAATATTTTGACAACAAACCATAACCATTTGTCCTTTATACAAGATTTAGGCCTTATTACAAGGTAAAAGAGCATATTTGCAAATTTAAATATTCAAACAACCCAATTTTGGAGGGAAATTGATTTGACCATAACTAGACACTCTAACCTCTACCAAAGACCTTGAAAACACTTCTCAAACTTGTGAATATGTTCCTGCATCATTCTCCCAAGGGTAAAAATAATCTATCTTCACTTGTTATTATTATTCATCAACTCTTCCACACTTGTGCCTACCTTGTGGATGGCATGTTAAGTCAACCATGTTGCATCTTCAGCTAGTAAGTTCTTCCACTTGATCAGGTACTAGAGATACTCTTTGTCTCTTATCTTCTTCACCACTTTCTTGTCCAAAATTTTCTCAAGGAAACATTCATCAACTTCCATCTTAGATTCTTCAGCTGGTTGCTCTTCACCTTTATATGGATATAGGTCTACAACATTGAATATTGGAGAGATTCCAATCCCTTTTGGTAGTTCAATCTTATAGTCATTGCTGGATAACTTCCTTACTACCTTACATGGATCAATTTTCTTTACTTTTAGCTTGTTTTACTCCCTCTTAGGAAATCTTTCCTTTATAAAGTGGGCAAGAACCAGGTCTCCCACACTAAAGATGACCTCTCTCCTCTTTTGATCAGCTCTTAACTTGTATTTGATGTTACTTTCTTCAAGATTCTTCTTTATTTGTTCATGCAAATATTGCATTGTATTGGTAAAATCCTCTGCATCAACACTTATTGATTCCATCTTTCTTAGATTTATTAGCTCATATACACCTCTATGATGCATTCCATACAATATTTGGAATGGACTCATTCTTTTACTTCTGTTAGGAGAATCATTACATGAAAATTTAGCTTGTGCAAGTACAAGATCCCATTGTTTTGGTTACATACTTACCAAACTTGTCAAGATGTTGCCAAGGATCATATTGACAAATTTAGTTTTCCCATAAATTTATAGATGATAAAATGAGATAAATATCAAATGTGTTCCCAAATTCTTCCACAAGGTCCTCCAAAAGTGCCCAACAAACTTGGTATCCCTATCAAAAATAATGCTCCTAGGGAACCCATGCAACCTTACTATTTCTTGAAAGAATAGATTGGCTATGTTAGTATAATCAATTGTATTTTAACATGGAATTAAATGATCCATATTTGATAACCTAACAACCACTACAAATATGTAATCATGACCTCTTTGAGTTCTTAGCAACCTAAGTACAAAGTCCATACTGAATTCTAAGGCCTATTGGGAATGGGTAGTGGCTGGTACAAACCTAAATTTTGAATACTTCCGTTGGAATGTTGGCATGTTTTACACCTCTCAAAAAAATTCTTGACATCATAATTCATACTTGGGCAATAGTAATGAGCACTCAATTGTGCTAGTGTCTTATTTTGCCCAAAATGTCTTGCCAAGCTGCCACTATGTTTTTCCTTCAACAAATTCTCTTTCATGGAAATATTGGGTATGAAAAGCTGGTTGACCTTGAACATAAGACCTTGAATCATGAATTCTATCCAAAGACTCCTATCATCCCCTACTAGATTCATACAAGCTTCATATGGTGCCTTGAAGTCTAGATCCTCTTTATACATCTCCTTCAATTCTTCAAATCCCAAGATGCTTACTTGAGACTCCTGCATGATTAGAATCCTTCTACTTAAAGCCTCTAAAACCTTATTATATTGTCCTTTCTTATGATTAATATTAAAATTTAAACTTTGTAAAAAATCAATCCATTTGACATGTTTTTCACTCAACTTACTCTGATTGCTAATAAATTACAAAGCATAGTTATTTGTGAACAAAACAAACTCTTTAGGCAAAAGATAATGCCTCCACTTCTTCAAAGATTATACAAGATCATATAAGTCCATAGGCTGAATATCTCTTCTTAGCATCACTTATTTTCTCACTAAAGTATGTTATGGGTTTTCCATCTTGACTTAAAACAACACCTATGGCAATTCCACTAGCATCACATTCCACTTGAAATAGTTTATTAAAATCAGGTAAGGTTAGGATTGGTTATTTAGTTACCTTATTTTAAAACAATATAAAACTCTTATTAGAAGCCTTGGTCCAACAAAAAATTCTCTTATCACCCTTGATTGTATCTATCATTGGAGCAATAATCCCATAAAATTCCTTATGAAATTCCTATAGAAGCTAGCCAAACCATGAAATATTATTACCTCAAAGGTGCTTCTAGGTATAGGCCACTCAAGTATGGATTTCATCATCTCTTTATCCATCTTAAAACCTTCCTTTGAAATCACAAATCCTAAGTAGATCAATTTTACCTTCATAAAACTACACTTTTTCACATTGATTAACAATTTCTCTTTGTTTAGTTTACTCAACACCATCCTAAAATGTTTCAAATGATATTCCTTATTTTTACTAAACACCAAAACATCATCCAAATATACTATCAAAAACTTACCAATGAAATCCTTGAGCACTTCATTCATCAGCCTCATGAAGGTGCTTGGTATGTTGGTTAGCCCAATTGGCATGACTAACCACTCATAGAGTCCATCATTGGTCTTGAAGTCTATCTTCCATTCATCCCCTTATCTTATCCTAATTTTATGGTATCCATTTTTCAAGTCTATCTTTTAAAAGTATGCAAATTCACTCAAACAATCAAGCAAATCATCAATTCTAGGCAATGGGAATCTATACCTGATAGTGATCTTGTTGATTGATCTAGAGTATGCACACATCCTCTAAATACCATCTTTATTAGGACTCAAAATTGTAGGAACAACACAAGGGCTTAGACTCTCTCTTACTATTCCTTTTTTTAAGAGTTCTTGGACTTGTTGCTTGATCTGTTTATTCTCTCTTGGTGTTAACTTGTATGCAACTTTGTTTGGTAGATTAGCACCTAGAATCAAGTTTATATGATGGACAATACCCATTAATGATGGTAATTCATTATTAAAATAATAAACAATAATATCAATGTATTCATTCAACATTTATTGAATCTCTAGAGGTAAATCAATTAACTTGGTACTAGTGACTACACTTCTTGGCTTGCCAATCATAACAAAGTTTACCTCTTCCCTCTTCATTTGGTGTAAAAAATACTTACCATCAATGATCATCACCTTATATTATTTTCCAAAAAAATCAGCAGCCTCTTCTTTCAATGGTGTGAGTGTGTGTTTGATCCCATCCTTCTCAGACATGTATGTATTGTTCCTTCCATCATGCATGGCCTTCGTGTCAAACTACCAAGGCCTTACAAGAAACATATGGCATACATACATGGGCATACCATCATATATATATATATATATATATATATATATGTTCCAATCTGAAAATCCACTTTACATTGTTCACTGACCAGGATTTTGTGTCCCTTTTGTAGCCAAGAGACTTGATATGGTATAAGATGCACCTCCTTCTTCAAGCCTAGTTTCTCCACCATCTCAGTTGACACCAGGTTGTCTATATCTGAAAATCCACTTTACATTGTTCACTGACCAGGATTTTGTGTCCCTTTTGTAGCCAAGAGACTTGATATGGTATAGGATGCACCTCCTTCTTCAAGCCTAGTTTATCCACAATCTCAGTTGACACCAGGTTGTCTATATCTGAAAATCCACTTTACATTGTTCACTGACCAGGATTTTGTGTCCCTTTTGTAGCCAAGAGACTTGATATGGTATAGGATGCACCTCCTTCTTCAAGCCTAGTTTCTCCACCATCTCAGTTGACACCAAGTTATCTATACTTCCACTATATATTATTACCTTAAATCACTTTCCATTGATCTTACATATTATCCTAAATAAATTTTTCCTTTGTGGTGGTTTTACAATTTCTTTGTTAGGCTTTAACAATATTCTTTTCATCAAAAGAGACTCACCTTCTTCTAGTACATCCTCATGTATTGTTGTTGGTCCTTAATCTTCTTATTCACCTTGGGCTACATGTAATCCTATTTCATGGCTTCTAGAAACATTCTTTGTACATTCATATGCTCTATGGCCTACACAATTGTTGCACTTGAAGCATTTGCCCATGAATCTTCCTCTTCCTCTTTGATAGCCTTGATATGGCTTCCTTCCTCTTCATGCATAACTACCTCTTGAACTTTGTGAGCTTCTAGGTTCCTCTTGTGATGTTTGTATCTGCCTTCTACCTCCTTGAGATCATATTCCTCTAATGGATCTACCTCTTCCCCTTGTAAAGGAATTATGTTTCCTTTCAATATTCTCCTCATCTTTCAAAGCAAATTGGTATGCTTCCTCAATTGTCTTGGGAATGAGTAGGCTAATCTCATCTTGGATGAAAAACTTTAAACCATTAGTGTATCTTTCTACCTTTTCAAAATAATCCTCAATATGTCTTGATCTGATTGTTAACCTATAGAACTCTTTAGTGTATTCTCTTACAGTCATGTCCTTTTGTTTCAAATTTTGTAATTTCTTGAAAAGATTTGCTTAGTAATCTAAGGGCATGAATTTACCTTTAATTTTTACCACCATTTTGTCCTAGCTTCTGATCTTTGGATTGCCTTTCCTCCTTCTTTCTTCTTTTACTCCATCGCACCATAGGGATGCATGGCTCTTCAACTTGGTCATGGAATACTTGACCTTCTTGTCATCTTCCTCTATCCCTTCATACTCAAAATACTTGTCTAATTATTTGATCCAATCAATCAAATATTCTACATTTAGGTTACCTTCATACATTAGAACCTCCATCTTTGGATTAACACTCACCTTCATAATGGCTTTAATCAGCCTCTCCTCAGTTGTTTCATCTTCTAACACCAAATCATGATATGGTGGCTCTTCTTCTCCTTCACTAACTTCTCCCATGCCAGTGCCTCTTCTTTGAGCCATCTCTAGGTCTTGCAACCTAGATTTTAGATTCTTGACCTCCTCTACTATGATCATTGGTCCAACTGGTCTGCTTCCACTAGCTATGTCTCTATTTCTCACTTTCATAGACATCTTGCCTCTCTTTCTCAAGTCACTCTCATCTCTTGTTTGGATATTGGATTGTGCCTAATCATTTTATGCTCTGATACCAAATTGGTGTAACCTATAATCACCTGTAAACACTCATGAAACTATATAAAACCTTCCCTTGTTACAAATCACTTGTTACACTCATGAATTTTCACAAGACATAGATTTTCACTTGAGTTTAAGACATGAAACTATGAAGAAGGGTTTACACATTCAAAAAAAAACTTAGATACTTTGTTCACAAACTATATATACTATCACATACTAGTTACACCTACATAAACCCACTTGATAGATTAGAGAAAGTGTAAGAGGTCATAAGACCATATTAGACTAATGGGAGGCTTAAGGCTTGTAGCCTTTTCTAGCTAAGTTTCCTCCATATTTTCCCTTATACTATTGATATTATATAATAGATATGTGATATGAGTACCCATTAACAAATATAATGACATATGAGAAAATGGAGTATGACTTCTTTATACAGACTTGTCCTTCTATGGACTATAACATACCTAATTAGGCCTCCAAAGTCTCTATTTAGGTGATGAGATAGAGAACTAAGTGGAATAAAGGATCAATATTATCACAAAAGGTATAAATATGCATAATAAGATTATTCAACATTAATTTTGATTAACCTACAACCCTATACCATCCTCAAAACCTCACTATGATAGTTTGTGTAGACCTATAAGGTTAGGTTATGAATAGAGTTTGGAAATTTAACCTACATAATGATTTAGGGTTTGAAATTTAAGATAGTGAAATAATGTATGGAGAGTTCACAAATTTCAAAAATTGACAATTTTTCACCATACACTTTTGTTATACTATGAAGTCCTGGTTTGGGCCAATATGCATAGAAATTAACCTATAGAAAAAAACATTGATTGTCAAGACTCAAAAAAAATTGTATTTGACTTATTTTACCTTACTCTATAACCTTGGGCACTCACAGTAGATGAAAAAATTCCTTAAATTTGACTGTCATTTTATGAGCTTACTATCTTGTATGTTTTGTGCATGCGGTCTACA